>JADBJO010005995.1:115000-135000 GCA_016801955.1 Conus betulinus | reverse complement strand
CTTTTTGACGAGCAAATCTGGACTTTGGAGTTCAAGTCAGTGTGTGGGAAAGAGATACTGCACTTTTTTTTTATATTTACTTAAGGCATTTGGGCAAGGTAATCAACCATCTCATTGCTTTGAATGCTGACATGACCAGAGCCCAAGCAAAAACTGTTCGTAACAATCCGATTTCAAAGAGAGTGTACGGGTGAAAAAAAAAGGAGATACATGGATCAGAGAGAATGTGACAGTCTATTTGTTTTTACGCGGACACAATCAGAACTAACGCGGCGCGCTCAGCAGTGTAAATGGAGCTCTCTGATGGAGCGTGGTTTGAGTTGAGCTGTAAAGCGATGGAAGCAACTTCTTCAGATTTCAGATATGGAGAACGAAAATTTAGAACACACACACACGCACACGCACACGCACGCATGCACGCACGCACGGACGCACGCATGCACACACACACACACACACACACACACACACACACACACACACACAGCAAGCGTGTGGGGGCACGCTAAAGATCTAGCGGAGTCCGCAATAAGAGGGAAGAATCAAAAAGAATCAGATCACTGGATTGGAAACTTCATTGTGGATCGTCTGAAAATTTGGACATATTATACTCAACAGCAAGATCAATGTTTGCATTTCATTAAAGATTTCTAAAGGTTGGAACTGAGTTAGGGTCCTCTTCAAATTTAGTGTAGAATTTCGGTCGAAAAAGATGTTATGAACCAGGTTTGTGGATTCAGAGAAAAGGTTCGGAAGAGAAAGAAACACCCGAAGGTGCTGAGAAGCACCGTGTCCACCTGCCTTTAGAGCAGTCCTCTACCACCCTTGGAGCAGTTTGTTGATTCAGAGAAGAGGTTCAAACCCTAGTCAGAGAAAGTTTCAGTGAATTGCTAGAGAAGGATGGTCCCCCTGTCTCTGCATACAGAATCTACACAAGAGCGATGCTCAACACTCCTGAGAGGAGTCGAATCCATTGATGGCCTCCAACATTCAGACCATGAAGATCCATGACAATACCAGATCCCTATGCGGTGTCGTAGGCTTTCTCCTGAAGAAAACAGAAGATAGCTACAACATGATGCTTCTTGATAGAAACATTGGGGATGGTGGTTTCAAGATGAACTACATTGTCAGTTGATAAACGGTCGGCCTGCTCGTGGAAATCACTTAACACTTTGGTCAGAATGGCATCAATGTAAGCTTCCACAGGGGTCGAGTGTTAATAATCTTTTTTTTTTTTTTCAATAATTCCCAAAGGAACCTCTTCACTGGCGCTCGCGGAAAGTTGGCAGAACTGGTCAAGTCCTTTTGAGGCATTGGAACTGGAATGGGGGCTATCCGCAAGGAGGGCAGACAACACCATATAGTCCTGATAACAGTGTACACTTTTAGAGAATCTAGAGATAACTTTCCATGATCTGTTTCAGAAGTTGGTAATGGATGTCTTCCAAGCCAGGAGCTGACTCGCTACAAGCTTTGAAGAGCGGCTTTCATTTCATGAAGTGAAAGAGGCAGATTGTAGTCTTAACATGTGACGCAGGAAAGCTGCTGCCAGATTTTTCAGTTGTCTGCTTTTCGAAGAACAACCAGTAGATTTCTTTACGGAGGAGCTCTAAATAATAGAAGCAGACAATTCGGCAACAGCTTGTTTGGCTGAAATCAGGGCGTCTGCAAGATTGAGGTGATGAATAGAAAGGTCCGAGTTTGCCCTTTTATTTTCTGGATTACTTTCCACACTTTACTCTGGGGCGTGTTTGCTGCCAGCATGGACTGAGGTTTGCTCATTGTTAAAGTATACCATGATTTGGTTCGAGGACTTTGATGGGCATGAATGTGTGGAGTTAATGGGCTGCAGTAGAGGCAACGCTGCGCCCGTTCGCAATGATTGTTAATCCGCTGTTTGTAGGAATTAAACCGCAGTGTTTTTTTCCGCATTTGAGGCTTTCAGAGAGATGTTGCAATAGTGGCTTTGGCACATTCTATAAGAATCTCTGTAAAAGTTTCTGCAGGATCCATACTTTGCTCAACTTCCTCTTCTATTAGTTCTTTCCAGACGTGCCCTGCAGAAAGGTGCCGCTTAGATTCTGAAACTGAATTATTCAGGTACAGTGCAACCTTCTGCTGGTTTGGGTTTTTAAGAACAGCTGGAACATGGACACTTACGTGCAGATTGTCGTGAGCAGACCACTCATTTCCAGGACCAGCGAGTGGCCACACACCGACAATCTATACATGAAAGTCGTTTTAGTGGAGGAATGGAGATACGCTATAAAAGAAAGCATAGAATCAGCCCCGTCAGTTCTCTCAATGGACAAAAGGAGTTGGCAGAAACTCCTAAATCAGATGACCAGTCCTTGTCGACTGATCGATAAAGATGGAAGTAGATGCAAATGATACACAGTTGCCGTTGTATGTAGAGCAATTATAGTGGCTTAAACTTGTGCAAAAGTATAGAAATCAATAGGACTAAACATCAAAGTTGTGGATGATTAGCAAGGCTCTTCATGAACACACACACACACACACACACACACACACACACACACCCCCGGGGGATTGAGGAGGAATGGTGGGTTTCTGCACAACGCCCAGCAGCTGAGGGTTTGGTTTGCTGGTCGTTGTGGGAGGGGGCGGGTTCATCGCCTCTGGAGGTGGTGCAATGTAATGGGTGAAGTGGCGGGTTTTAACGCTTCCCTCTGAGGCTACGTCTTTTTACTTGCGTTGTCTTCGTTGGCGGGTGTGCAGGTCCTCCCTCCCTCTCTCTCTCCCTCCCTCTCTCTCTCTCTCTCTGTGCGTGTGCGTGTGTGTGTGTGTGTGTGTGTGTGTGTGTGTGTGTGTGTGTGTGTGTGTACGTGTACGTGTGTGTGTGTGCGTGTGTGAAATTCACTTCAAAAGGACTCCCTTTCCTCAAAAAGTTTATCCTTCATTGAAAACTTTCCCTCTTGCTAAGAATACGTTACTCAAACGACGAATACTTTGCACATTGTGGAAAGTCTTCAGAGGTTTAAATAATACCTCTTGATTGGTTAGATACAACCATTTTTCTTTTCTCTTCCGTTTTCTTTCTTTTTTTTCTTTCTTTTTTTTCTTCTTTCTTTCCTTTTTTTTCAGGTGGGGGGGGGGGGGGGTTGCTTGTTTGTTTGCCTTTTACAATAATAATTGAAAATGAGGATGGCAAAGCTGATGCTATGAAACCCCGTTCTGATATTAGAATTGTTGACAGGGCTTTTTCTCCTTGTTTTCTTTAATGATGTAACCCCGTGTCAACCAGGACTGTGAATAACAGTTACCTGCAGTGTTGGTCAGCATATCAGAGAGGTACCTGTGTGGATTAACTTCCACTGAATGGCATCAATCCTCTTAGCTGAGCACTCAGACACCGAACTCTGGGTAGGAGCGATCTTGGTCGAATTATCCGACATATACTGATGGGATTTGACCCCACAACCCCCAGCCCACAGCCTCCAACGCTATGTACTATACCACAGCGGGTAGTCAAAATGCAGTGTGTGTGTGTGAGAGAGAGTGTGTGTGCGCGCGCGCACGCGCGCGTGCGTGCGTGCGTGCGTGCGTGCGTGCATATATATATATATATGTATATGTGTGTGTGTGTGTGTGTGTGTGTGTGTGTGTGTGTGTGTGTGTGTGTGTGTGTGTTTCCCCCACAAACACAGGCAGTCTTACAACTCTGGAAAATACATTCCTAATTGTCTTGTACATTAGTCATGGTATTGATTTCAAACAAAAGGTTGGAAACAGAACTGGTTTAAAGAACCTTCTGCTGGGTAGGTTGTCGATTTTGATTCTTTAGTTGTGTGTGAGTGCGTGCGTGCGTCTGTGTGTGTGTGTGTGTGTGTGTGTGTGTGTGTGTGTGTGTGTGTGTGTGTGTGTGTGTGTGTGTGTGTCCGGTTTGTCTCCGGTTCTTTTTTCTTTGTTTTTGAATGACCTCGAACAATATTTTTCTGATCACAATTGTACTTCGTTAAATATTGATTTAGATCTTCCTGATGCAGACTTAAGCAGTTATCTTTGTTTATTTTTGCTTTTGTATGCTGATGACACTGTTTTGCTTGCAATTGTGATCAGAAAAATATCTGGTAAATTTCATAAATTTGTTGACAGGGCTTTTCTCCTTGTAAAAAAAATAGGCATGATCAAGCACAAAGTGTAATGTTTTCATTGCTCCAAGTCGCTCGAAATCAAAAATTACCCGTGAATACTGTTTTAGATCTATTTGAAAAGATGGTTGTGCCTGTGCTATTATATGGCTGTGAAATATGGGGTTATGAAGATATCAAAATCATAGAAAGCATGCAACTTAAGTTCTTAAAGCATTTACTCCAACTTAATCGCAGTTATTATATGGGAAACTTGGGATTTATCCGTTGTCTGTGCAAATTAAAATCCGAATGATCCGATTCTGGATCTCACTAGCGACTCAAACGGATAAATATTCGAGTAAAATATATTGTGTTTTATATGACTTGTATTAAAATGGTATTTATATGTCTGGGTGGATAAAGTGTATACAAAGTATTTTTGTAGAAACAGGCTATGATTGTATTTGGGAAACACAGCAGTTTTCTAACGAAAGATCGTTATGTAGAAACATTTCTTTACCTTTGAAAGAGAACTATGCACGTTCGTGGATAAGGTGTTACATTCAAGTAATAAATGCCTATTCTATAGAAATTATAAAACAGATTTCAAACGTGAAAATTAACTGAACAATTACCTGATCTATATATATATATATATATATATATATATATATATATATATATATATATATATATAATGACAATGAAACAATAAATTCCAAGGATAAGTACCGAGCACCGTTCCAGCAACTTACAGAGCAGCTAGGTATTGCAATGACTGCAAGAAATATTGAATTTGCCATACACATAAAAACGCTTCCTGCATTTTGCTTAGTCATATATATATATATATTTCCTTTAATGAAATTTCCGATGTAGTAATCACAAACTCATGATTGAAGTAGGAAGAAGACTTCGTCTTGCCCGCGAGGAACGGTTTTGTAAAGATTGTAAACAAGATGTTGGAGACGAATTTCATTTCATTATGGAATGCCCAAAGTATGAAGAGTTACGAGTACGTTTTATTCCTAGAAAATATACGAGTGTGAAATCTGTTTACAACCTGTGCAGACTGTTCTCGGCTGGCAAGAATGTTCTGTTAAAGTTGAGTAAATATTTAAAATTCAGCAGCAAATGGTGTAAGTTTATGATGACCAGCCTGCTCTATGTTTTAGTGATTATGCCATTACGCCTTTAATACACATAAAACGCTTCCTGCATTTTGCTTAGTCATTTTGTGTCATGTTGAAGTGGATTACATTGTTTTTTCTTTTGTTTTATGTCCTCCATACCCCCAAAGGGGTGACAGGATAATTAAATCTTGAATCTTGAATCTTGTGTGTGTGCACTCTCTGCACTGGCTGCCGACCTCTTGCGGGGTTAACTATGTATTGTATACCTTCTCCTGTCCTGTCACTTCTGTTGTTTCACTGAATATCTGAATTCTTTCTCACACACACACACACACACACACACACACACACACTGGTCAACTCTACTCCTCTGATATTCGTCTCCTGCGATAGCCTACATTGGAAACGAACCTAGGATGCATCGTCTTTCTCTTTTAAGCACCAGCTGGGCTACATGAAACTAATTTCCTCTGTGTCTTGGGCACACAGTTGTTCTCACTGCAGACTTACAAGAACACATCTTGCAGTATGAATAGTAGGTCTACACGATGCGTGCTTAATCTTCTGCTGACTTAGAATGTACAGATATTTAGGTCTGTTTGTGTGTCACGTCTAAGTATTAAGACCGTAGCTTACATACATGGACAAGTCCACTTTAGCAGAGCACATGAGAAAGGTCACTCTCGTGCAACTCAAGTTTTCACACAATGAATAAGATGGGATGATGCAGACATTTTGAAACGGGTGTAACGGGACAATACCTAGCTGTTGTAACAAGTAAAACAGACGATGAATGGAACAGAACGATGGGGTCTCCCTTCTGACACGAGTGGGTAGGATTCAGGGGAAAGGGGGAATACTTTTTCATTTTCTGTAGGAGAGGTTGGGAGGGGAAGGGACATAACAGCATTATACCCCACACAGGATAACCTTGGGTCTGAACTGGTCACCAGACCTTGATGTGTCCCTGACTGCCGACATGCAGTGTGATGGTGAGGTGCAGACTACTCGTTCGCTGGAGAAGCCAGCCAGCTCATGCACAGACAGAAAAGACAGCCGTGGAACCACTGCCTCCTCTCGTGGCTTGTGCACACACTGGTACAACAGAACCACAATGCAAAAATACATTCTAAGTAACTGGTATACCAAAATGAATATCATCCAATCTGGCATATGAATGTGTATGCTTGAGATTTGGATCAGCTGATATCACATCAAGTGAAGATATTGGCAAGATCTCAAAGTGCCAGGCAAGAAACTCGTGTGGGCTTGCATTCTCCTTCACATCCATGGCTCAATTCTAGATAACCTGATTATAAGATCATGCGACTTGATTAGAAGATTTAGACACGACTGGTAGTAGAAGTATACTAAAATGTACATTATAAGAAAAATCTTTCCGCTCACAACAACCACTGTTTTCTCGCCTGCCGCCCACTTTTAGCGGTGATGACGTTTAGCGGTGATGACATTTCCCGCCGATGACGTATCTTCGTTGTTCGTCTTGATGCAGAGTAGCAGCCACGCTGACAGTGACATGGCGGAACATGCGGAGGACGCATCTGTAGATGTTGATGTCGAGGTAGAGTTGCACGTTTTAGGACTGAGAATGTCACCATTTATTCTTGCTGACAGAGGCAGCCTCTACAGGTATCATTGCGTTCCCATTCTGATCATTGGATGGTCTTGGTGGTTACGTTGTCTGTGTCAATATTGACCACATAGAATTGCTGCACACCTGCAGCACAGCCTCACAGATGTGGTCCATCGCCTCAGCAAGTTCGTCCATGTCTGCAATGTTATGTCCTCCCAAGATGCTTCGGAGGTCTGCTGGAAGGATTGCCAGGAACAGAGCACTTTAGCGTCTGTGGGCCACTGGTGAGAGCGTTGATCTGGCGCAAGAGGGCGGCAGGACGTTTGTCACCAAGTGCATCAAGGTTGACAAGTGCAGCGTGCTTCAGGACCTGAGATTTGCCAAAGGCCTTGATGAGAATTTTCTTCAATGTGTCCTATCTGTTCGTTGTTTGTGAGTTGGTGAGAATAGACTGTACATCATCTGCTTTGTTGATGTCAAATGCACTGTCAACACAGTCGTCGTATTTTGTTTGGTTTTGGTTGTTGCCTTTGGTGCGAAACAGCGATTCCACCCTCGCAAACAAGACAGGCGACTTTTTTCAAAGCTTGATAGAAACTAGTTCATTTTCTCATGATGCTGAGATAGCTTGGGGGATATTTTGCGATGTAGTCTATGCTGCTGTTGCAGAAGCAGTGAGTCTCATCACGCCAAAGCATCAGGAATGGCTCGATGAAAATGAGGCCATCCTTGCCTCATGAGAAACACAGACTTCATACAGCCCACCTTAACGATCATAACTCTGTTTCCAAGCCAGCTGCATTGAACACTGCCAGAAAGACTGTACAGTCTGAGCTGCCTAAAAATTCAGGATGCATGGCTGATTGAGAATACTGCAGAGATCCTGTCGTTTGCCGATTGCAATGACATGAAGAACTTTTACAGTGCGCTTAAGACTACCCATAGTCCCACATCGCCAGGATCTTCCCCTCTCCTCAGTGCTGATGGGAACATACTGATTACCGACAAGGAGAAGATTCCTGGGCGCTGGGTGGCTGTACACTTTAATAGTGTCCTCAACCGCCCACCTATGATTAATGACGAAGAGATCGCCAGACTGCCTCAAGTCCCAGCCGATCGCTTGATGACCTTCTAGCAGACACTGAAGTGGAGAAAGCTGTGAAGCTTATGTCCAGTGGAAAGCACCTGGTGCTGACTTTATCCCCAGTGGAAACATACGCCTCTGGTGGCCCACAACAGATCAGGAAACTCACTGAGTTATTCCAGTCCCTGTGGAGCCAAGAGAGACTTCCACAAGAATTCAAAGACGCCCCAATCGTTCACATCTTCAAGCGGAAAGGGAACCGGACAGTAAGTGACAACTACTATGGCATCTCACTGCTCTCCATTGCTGGAAAGATTTTGGCCAGTATGCTACTCAAGCGTCTCAATCAGCACCTGGAGCCTGGCTTGCTACCTGAGAGCCAATATGGATCCGGGAGGGGTCGCAGCATTGTGGACATGATTTTTGCTGCAGGGTAACTACAAGAGAAATGTCAGCGAGCGGAATGTCAGCCCCAACACATCTTTTGTGACCTGGCCAAGGCATTCGACATTGTCTGCTGTGAAGAGTTGTGGGAGATCATGGCCAAGTTTGATGATGCCCCAAAGTTCATCTCAATGGTCAGGCAGTTTCATGACGGCATGCAGGCAACAATGAAGGATGATTGAGAGTACTCACAGCCATTCCCTGTTTCAAATGGCGTCAAAGCAGGGCTGTGTGCTAGCCCGACACCCTCTTCAGTGTCACGTTTTCTGCCATGCTGACAAATGTTTTTCGTGATGGTGACATCGGAGTGGGCTTTAAATACCACCAGACTGATGGAACGCCGTTCAACCTGAGGAGGCTACAAGCCAAAACCAAAGTCCGGGAAGACACCGCCCATGACTTTCTCGTTGCCGATGACTGCGCATTTAATGCTGCCACACAGTCTGACATGAAAGAGCCGATTTGCCAAAACCTGTGACGACTTCTGTCTCAAAAGCAGCATGAAGAAGACTGTAGTACTGCATCAGCAACCCACTACAACCTTTTACATAGAGCCAAACATCACAGTCAATGGCCAGAAACTTACAGTGGCAGATAAGTTTGCCTACCTTGGTCGCACGTTATCACGAACTGCCAACATCGACAAGGAAGTTACATATAGGATTGCTAAGGCTGGTGCATCCTTCAGCAGACTCCAAGACAAGGCGTGGGAAAGACGAGCAATGAGTCTGCAGACCAAGTTCAAAGTGAATCTAGCAGCTGTATTGCCATCTCTACTGTATGCCTGTGAAACTTGGATGGTGTACAGTCGACATGCCAGACAGTTGAACTCTTTCTACATGAGATGCTTCAGAACCTTTCTGCACATCAAATGCACATATAAAGTACCGAATAGATAGGTACTTCAGAAGGCCCTTGTGGAATCATTCATGCAATGCTAATACGCTCTCAACTCAGATGGGCTGGACATGTACACCGTATGGATGAAAATCCCAAAGGTATTCTATGGTGAGCTGATGGAAGGCAAATGTTCCCATGGAGGACAAAGTAAGTGATACAAAGACACACTGAAGGCCTCACTGAAGTGCTGTAGCATCGCCTCTTCCTCCTCGGTGTAGAAGCTGCACAAGATCGCTCAACCTGGTGCACGATGATCAAATCTGGAGTGAAAGACTTTGAAACGAGGTGAGTGGAGGCACAGGAGCAAAAACGTCAGTTTAGAAAAAAAAAAAAAACAGTGCAAGCACCACCTTTCACTTCCACCACCTCCACGTCTGCCCTTTCCACACTGCAACAGACTATTCAATGCAAAGGATCGGCCTAATCAGCCATCTTCATATACACACCACCATCATTCAGTGATAGCAGAAGTCGTGGTCATCTTCGCCTGTGAAGGATAAACAACAACAGAACATGAGGAGGTGGTCACGGTCACTATCAACATTCAATCTATTTATCAATTGGAAAATGTCCTTGTTTTAATCCTATTGATACTAGATCTGCACCAATTCTTCACAATGATATAGTCTCTCTGGCTGTGGTACTGACATTTTGGAGAGTTTATTGTTAATCGTCGGGATGCTTTGTGTCCGCCAAAAGTGTTGGCAAGAACCAAGTCATCCTCACTGGCAAATTCCAGCAGGCGCAGTCCTCTATCATTGGTGGTGTCAAGATAATAGGGCCCAGAGAAATTCTTCCAGTCCTCTTACCCAAGAATACAAAAAGTACATTATGAGGGGGGTCAGGTGACCATGGATGGAAGCACACACCACACGAACAGAATGAAAGGTAGAGAGAGGACAGAAGAGTGTGCAGAAAGAGGGGGTAGGGGAGGGAGACGTAAAGAAAGTGAAGCAAGAGACACACAGTCCCTGTCCTGATATAGAAATACATCTGAAGCAAGTGACTGTGGGCCACGCTCTCCCTTCTTCTGTCCATGTCTCTGGTCGTCTGTCGTCATTGGGGCGTCTTTTCACTGACAGTAGTACCAAACGGCCTCAGCGAGTGGATGGGGCAAACTCTCCTGAAGATCATTTGCGTGTGCTTAGTACAGGTAAGGAATGGAGAAGAAAAGGGCCCAGTAAGAATTAAATAAATGGTGCAGCGCCCTTCTGTTGATCATTGGGGTAAGTATGCACTAGTGATATGAAATGAATAGTGCAACGCCCTTCTGTTGATCATAGGGGTATGTATGCACTAGTGATATGAAATGAATAGTGCAACGCCCTTCTGTTGATCATAGGGGTATGTATGTACTGGTGATATGAAATGAATAGTGCAACACCCTTCTGTTGATCATAGATATATAATTGTACTAGCAAACAGTTAATTATAGGCATATGTATACACTAGTAAAATGAACTGAAAAGGACGTTATCTATTAAGGATGGAGAGGTTTACGCAATAGTAAAATAAAAATAAAAACGGCAATGTTCCTCTGTTGATCATAGGGCTACGGTCGTATAAAAGCTGGTGAAAATCAATCATCAGAAAGTATGATAAGAAATCTTTATTTTTATATTTGATGCAAGAACACCAACAAATTATTGACGTGCAAAGATCTCTCTCCCAGAGATATATAATGGAGATACACATACCTCGATGAAATAGGTATCGTTGTAACGTCTTCATCATGTTGCTCGTTATAACATTGTGGCTCTGAGCAGACATCACGCAATTTACAGTGAACGCCATTACGGATTTTAGCGCACACACACACCTCCTTCATACCTTTTTGTTTTTAATGGAAACGATCAGTAAAGTTTTAGGAGCTGAAGTTCGAGTTCGTATCTATTTGTGCTCCGCGTTAACGTATGACTGACAAATGGTCCAGAATTTCAAGAGTACGACTAAGAAGTATGGTAAGAGATCCCAGCTTATTCCAGTATCCTCGACGGCATGCATTACTTCAGAGGTCAGGGGACCATGGTGACGATGATAAAAGAAAATAGCACTTACTATGACAGCAATATCCATTTTCAACTCATATGCCACAACATGAGTTTGTGTCAACGTCCACTTCTTTGAAAGTCTAAGGAAGCCAACGTGCCGCTGTCTCTGTGGTCACTGTGACGTGGTGCTCGTCAGGTTATGAATAACTTCAGTCCTTCCTTATCGCTGTGACGTGGTGCCCGTCAGGTTATCAGTAACTTCCTTCAGTCCTTCTTTATCACTGTGATGTGGTGCCTGTCAGGTTATGAATAACTTCCTTCAGTCCTTCTTTATCACTGTGACGTGGTGCCCGTCAGGTTATGAATAACTTCAGTCCTTCCTTATCACTGTCATGTGTGCCCATCAGGCTATGAATAACTTCCTTCAGTCATTCCTTACTAAGGCAGTCCTTATCATACTTTCCCTTGATGTAGCTAAAACATGCGTCTCGGTTGTCTTTGTACTCGAACAATTCACTCGTGGTTGGTCTAGTATGTCCGAAACGCTATGCACATAAAATGTATATATCTTGCTTTTCAAACAGTGCATGAAATATCCAGCCCTGTGCAAAGTCTGGCATTACTGTGCAGTAGGACAAGGAACGTTGTACGTTTCTGTCTGGATTCTCTCATTGTGAGCTTTCTGAACAAGCTCAATGTTTCAACAAATCTAGTGCAGTGATGACTCCTTTTGAAGAAGGAATGCTGGGTTTCCTCAAAGGCACCTATATATATATATATATATATATATATATATATATATATATATATATATATATATATATGTGTGTGTGTGTGTGTGTGTGTGTGTGTGTGTGTGTGTGTGTGTGTGTAATATCTACAGACTAATTCTGTGTTGCCGGATGAAGCCCCATCATTTTTTTTTTTAGATAACAGACAGCTAAGCACAGATCGCAATATACCAAATGACGCACTGTCTTTTTACCTCAAGTAAGCCAGGAAAATGGCACCGTCCACTAATGGTGAACAGCGATCCAGTTTCCGCCAACTTTCACATCTCTACCACCGGCTGATGAGCACGTTGCACGTTTGTTGACCGGGTGCTCGGCATGCGCGCTGAGCAGCGTGGACTCTTCTGCAGCAAGGCCATGTGTTTCCCACACGATACACACCAGTAACTCTAGTTTTTCTCCAAACACAGTTTTCTGTTTTGGACCTGCTGGGTTGGGAAAAGAAGCAGCAACCCTGATTGGACAGAGGTACTGGTGTCTTTATCAACAGTTTTTGTAAGCATTTGGGTTTCTCTACAAGGAGACAACTTTTGTGATTTTTAACAGTACTTTCGATAGGAAATTGAAAGGGGAAGCAATGAACAGAAAGTTCTGTCCAAGCAATTGCTAAAAGCACCAATGCCACAGGCATGTGGGTCAGCGTGGCTCTCTCTCTCTCTCTCTCTCTCTCTCTCTCTCTCTCTCTCTCTCTCTCTCTCTCTCTTTAAACCCCCACCAAAACTCTACCTCATTTGGTCCGCCTTACCCATCTTCACCTCCACCTCCCCCCATCTCCTCACTTCCATTCTTCCCGTCTTCCCTCTTCTTCCACAAGCAGACATGACTCCTGATCGGAGGGAGCAGAATATGAATGCTTCCACTGGAAAGAGGAGAGCGGCTGTCCTGAAGTGATACAAGAACGGTAGCAGTCTGTCTTCAATATCCACTTTGGCATTGGAAAAGGCAGGTGTCTTATGCATTTCGACCTGCCTACCTGTTCCCTGATAAAGTGACAGGGAATTGACTTTAATCAGCACGCATTGTAATTATCTCGTGGACATTCAAGGAGTCTGACATTCAGGACAACTGGATTTTTTGTTGTTGTTGTTGTGTTGTTGTTGTTTTGTATGTTCCTTTGTTCGTTTGTTTGATTCGTTTTTGTCTCCAAGGGGTCATTTTATGGTCATTGCCATGACGTTGTTGAACATATCACTGAGTTCTCATTTTTTTTACGTGTCATTGAACTATCATTATCGTTATATCTAAGAATGCTCGCAGTACGTTGTGTTAGACACGAACACTTGTCTGAACTAAGACGAACAGAATCTTAAAAAGAACAGTAGCAGTAGCACTCTCTCTCTCTCTCTCTCTCTCTCTCTCTCTCTCTCTCTCTCTCTCTCTCTCTCTTTCACACACGCGCGCGCGCGAGCGCGCGTGCGTGCACGCAGGCATGCACATACGCGCACATGGGCGCACGCATGCACACAAGAATGAACGAAAGCATGCACATACGCACGCACGCACGCATGCAGCGCACACGCGCGCGCACACACACACACACACACACACACACACACACACACACACACACACACAGAAGGTGAGAAAGACAGGAAGAGAGAGAGCATGATGAGATAGTTGACAGCTGAAGTAGGAGAGCCAGTGCATGCCATCTGGGAGAGTCGGTCAGACACAGAAACACACAGTGAGAGAGACATAAACAACAGAAGAAGGCTGGCACACAGTTACAGAGACAGGCAGACAGACAGACAGACAGACACAGACAGCAGGTAAAATGACATAGACAGAGATGCAACTAATTCGCACAAGAATAAAACGAAAAGGATGACGAAAGTTAGAGGTGTTATACAGGCGATCGAAGGAACCTCCGACGTCAGTGAGAAATCCACAGCTGCGCGGCGTAAGCGGGATGAGTGGTTGACTGTCGAGGACCCATCTCTGCAGTGACGGTCAGAACACAGGACAAGACGTTGCCGTAGCCTCAGCCTGACTCACAAAGAGGACGGCTGGAGGGACTCTCGGCCGGATATACTCCGCACTCTGGAAACGCGAAATGACCTCTGACCACTGACTTCTGTAGTAAGTTTTTACAACAACTGTGGAACTGAACTAATCGCAAGGAAAATGAACGATTTTTGCATTTTAACATCCAGCGATTAAGTAAAGCCACGCGCTGCTGTGTGATGGACAGTAACTCTTCCATGCTTTTTTTTTTCATTTTGAATATATTCGTTGCTTCCCCTTGTTCCTAATGCCTGCCCAGAACGTTTCACGATAGCGGGAACTCATGGTGTAATACACAATGATGTTGGTGGAAGGTTTGCACAAAAGAAACGTATCACAAGTCCAGATACAACATAAATACAAATTATGTTCGCGTTTTCCATAGTCCACTTGAGGGAAAAAGAGGCGAACAAATTTGAAAAGAGTGAAGGGTGACATGCAGACGATGAACAAGATGGAGCTGCCCACCAGCATTTTTGTCAGAGCTAATTCACGGGAGGAGAAAGACGAGGAGGCTTCTGATCGCCATTCGTTGATATGACGAAGTTTGATAATTGTCAGAAGTGTTGCCATCGTTACCGTTATCATCGACCCCCCAAGAACACCAGTACCGAGCACAATGCTTTCCATGAAACTGATATAGCCTTTGTTATCTTCGTAAAATTTCTCTGGAATATCTATCATGATGCGAGTATCAGATGTAGGATCATACAAACATCCTATACGGTATTTAAAAACCAGAACGAATGAAAAAGCATACACTGCCACATAAACGAAGAGGATAATGAAGGCCATTGTTCTAGTACGCATAAGGTTTTGACATTTCAAAGGATTGAAAACACAGATACACCTTTTTCTATGGCAATTATGGATGAAAAGATGGGAGAGGCATAATAAAGCTCGATCAGTATTAGCAATTTATTGTTGATCACAAAAATCAGATAGGGACCTATTTCTTCCCGTGACAGGAAACGATTATACATGTCTTCAGCCAGGAATATTGTTAGGAAAGTCGGATACAGTCCATCAGTCAAAGCCAGGAAGAACAGGCACAACGTGACACGATCTTTCAGACCTTGTCTGTAAAACACCACCATGTTGATGACGTTAGCCGGTCCTCCAATCAGAAACAGCAATAGTAACATGGCCTGTCTGATTTTCTGAACAAGACGTCTTGCATCTACACTGGCAACACCATCAGGATAGGTCCAACGGGACGAGTTCATCTCGCTGAAGAAGGTCACGATGCAGTCATTTGGTATTGACCAGTTCATCGCGCTAGCTGGAGAAAAATCTGATTGGTTGGTAAGGGCAGACACGTTGGTGGTCAGTTCCATCGCCTGAAGAGAAGTGTTCAGCATGATGTTGATAGGACTTGATGTCATGATGTAATCTGTAAACATGACTCAGTTCATAACTGAAAGAAACACACATGTTTATGTACCCTAGTGCTGGTTGAGAATTATGGCTACTGTCAAAGTTTGTATCAACAGTTGGAACAATGCTGAACTGATTAATACTGATGTTGCCGTCAGGATTGAATCATGGGTACACACACACACACCCACACACACACACACACACACACACACACACCAGGTTTTAGAATGGTTTCTGAATGGGCATGCTTGGCGTCGTATTTTAATGCCTTCAACTTGTAGAACCTGCACTTTTTTCCCCCACTACTCAATTGTTCAGCATTATATTGTTTGTTCAATCAGTGGGTGATTGCATCTTTAGAAGATCCAAGGAAAGGTTGTTCTGCACAATTCTTAGCCGCTGACAATGCTTGGGTTATTGAACAGCAGAGCTGACCACTCAGACTGTTCCATATCTTTTGATCTCCCTTGCATCCTTAAATGGATCCTCAAGCATAGGCTCAAAGATTGTCCCTTACATTTTATACTGTTTGCGTAATGTTTTTAGTTTTCAGCAACTTTTTTCCACTCCACACTTTCGTTTTGTTTAATTTCTACTACCTTTCGCTGGCTGCTTTGGGGGTGCTGTTGGATTCTTTTTCGAACCCTTGGCGGTTGGAACACCACAGAATTATGGACTGTGGTGTGTCTCTATCTGACGCCAAGAACCCAGACACAATCAGCCGTGTCTCCCTGATGAGTCCGATCCAGCGGACGAAAGGCCTCGGAGCAGGCGATACATATAGATCTGCCTTTGAGAGGGATTGCGATAGTTTCCTCATGCAGCTAGTGAAAGGGTTTTCATATTTATGATATACATTTTCCCATTTACTTCATCTTCAAATTTTTTTTCTGTTCTCTCAATTTCAAATCTTTGCCAAGTCATTATTATAATGATGGAAGAATCGGAGATGGTAATATCAAGAATAAAAACAACAGTCTTTTCATGTCTTCAGACTTACGTTTTCAAGAAATGTTCGTTGCTAAACTGCTTCGTCAGGTCAAGATACAATGATGGCACATAGATAGATAGACAGACAGACAGACAGATAGATAGATACAAAACTCTGTGTCTGTGAAAATTATGTGTATGTACATAGATAGATAAATAGACCGACAGACACAAACACACACACACACACACACACACACACATATATATATATATATATATATATATATATATAGATGGATAGATAGATGTTTCTTTTCGGTCGTCTCTCGCACACACTTATTGGTGAGAACTTGCAAAATGGCGATATTTCTGCTCATTCTCAGCTCACACAAATATGATTTGGCTAATTCATAATGAACTGAAGGTGCACTGAATTCAAATGAAATTAAGATGTAAATCAAGCGGAAATTTAGAGACAATTGCACAGGTCTCATTCACTAAGTCTATAAATATTTGGAGGAAAAGAAAACAAAGAACCAAACAAAGAGCAAAACACAAACTCTCGATTATTATTCATTGCCATATGATCGATGGCATCCGTTGATATGCGTAGAAACTACATAGAGCAGAGCAGAGCACACGCATGTCTTACAGCACAACATTAGTCCCATGCATCAATGTGACAAAATTTATATTTACACACACATTTATATTGTGTGTGTGTGTAAAGTTGGAATAAAAGGTAAGCATAGAGATTTTATGCTTACCTTTTAATCCAACTTTAAACAGATGCCGCTCCGAATTCGGTTGAGCACTTTTCTTAAATTGTTGTTGGTTAGCAATACCATTACATATATATATATATATATATATATATATATATATACATATATATATATATGTAAAAACTTTGATTAAAAAAAGAGCACAAGCTTTTTTAAGATATTTAACAGGCACAACATCAAATTATCATACTCATGTATGCCGAATCTCAAAAATATCATTGATTCAACCAACAAAACGAAAAGACAAACGAGGGTGAAGAAAGGAAATCTTGCAACTGTACCAAGAAACAACAGTGCCCTCTAAACAATAAATGCCTCCACAGCAATATTGTATATCAAGCCACTGTAAAATCAGAGAACACTGAAGAAACATATATAGGTATCACTGAAAACCCAATTTAAAACTAGATATGCAAATCATAAACAGTCATTTAACAAAGAAAGATACAAAAATCAAACAGAATTGAGTAAATATATTTTTGAAACTCAAAGATAAAAAATAGACTAGACTACAACATATCCTGGAAAATCTTAAAAAGAGCTGCATCATATAATAACATTTCAAAAAGATGTAATTTATGCCTAACAGAAAAAATATATGATCCTATGCAAACCAAAATTAGCAACCCTAAACACTAGGATAGAAATGGTTAACAATTGCAGACACAAATGGAAGTTCCTATCAGGGAGCAGAAATCAAAAAACACATGAAAAACACTGACCGCCGCAGTGATGGCAGACAGCGAACATGTATAAAAAACACACCGACAACACCGACCCCCCCATACCCTGACGACTGCACCAGCAAGAAACAGCGCTGTAGGTTTTAGCACTTACATTTTAATCAAAGTTTTAAACAGATGCCGCTCCCAACCCGGTTGAGCACTTTTTTAAAATTATTGTTGGTGAAAACAAGTACAGGCTAACAATTCTTCATTATAGTAATGACTTGGCAAAAATTTGAATAAGAAAAATAAATAAATAAATAAATAGGAGGGAGAAGGTTGAAGGTGAAGAAAACTGGGAACATAAAATGAAGAAAATATAATATAGCTAGGAAAAGCCTTTACTAGCTGCATGAGGAAAACCATCGTTATCCCTCACAAATACAGATCTATTGGTATTGCCTGCTCCTAGGCCTTTCAACCGCTGGATCGGACTCATCAGGGAGGCACGGTTGACTGTGTCAGTGCTCTTGGCGTCAAATAGAGACACCCCACAGTCCATGATTCTGTGGTGTTATCAGCACCAAGAGTTCAAAAAAGAATCGAACAGCACCCCCAAAAGCAGCCAGCAAAAGGTAGTAAAATAAAACAAAACGAAGGTGTGGAGAGGAAAAAAGTTGCTGAAAAACCAGAATCATTATGCAAACAGTATAAAGTGTAGGGACAATCTTTGAGCCGACAATGCTTGAGGATCCATTCAAGGATGCAAGGGAGATCAAAAGATATGGAACAGTCTGAGTGGTCAATTCAGCTGTTCAATAATAACCCAAGCATTGTCAGTGGCTAAGAATTGTGCAGAACAACCTTTACTTGGATCTCCTAAGAGATGCAATCTCTCCCACTGATTGACCAAACAGATAATGCTGAACAATTAAATAGTGGGGGAAAGCAAGTGCATATATATATATATATATATATATATATATATATATATATATATATATATACATATATATATATACATACATACACTCACACACGCACATATATATATATATATATATATATATATATAAAATACCACTAAAATGCCTAATAAAATTCTTAAGGTGCTCAACCCCTTGGGGAGCAACATCTATCAAAAAATAGGAAGGTAAAAGGAAGTTTTAAAATCAACAGGTCTGTTTCGAGCGCTCGCTCTCCTCAGGATGGTTTTGGGTCGCCTACTGCCGGTGTTATATGGCCGATGTCGCTGTTTGCACGTGTGGATTGGCTGCACGTGTTGTTCGGTTTTCAGGTTGTTTACAGTTCAGGGCGCATTTGCTGACAACGATTTCCATTTGTGCCTGCAGTTGTTTACTATTTCTACTTTAGTATTTAGAGTTGCTAAGTATGGTTTGCATAGTATTAACCATTTTTCTGTTGAACATAGGTTGCATCTTTTTGAAATGTTATTGTATGGTGATGCCCTTTTTATGATTTTCCAGGATATGTTATAGTTTATTTTTTGTCTTTAAGTCTCCAAATATATTTGCTCAGTTCTGTTTGATTTTTGTATTTTTCGTTGTTGAATGACAGTTTATGGTTTGCGTATCTGGTTTTGAAGTGATTTTCAGTGATCCCTATGTATGTTTCTTTTTCATTTTCTGATGATGTCACAGTGGCTTGGTATACAATGTTGTTATAGAGGCATTTGTTGCTTAAGGGACACTGTTCTTTTTTTAGTACAATTGCAGGATTTCCTTTCTTCACCCTTCTTTGCTGTGTTGCTTTTCATTTTGTTGGATGAATCAATTATATTTTTAAGGTTAGGCATGCATGAATATGATAGTTTGATGGTGTTCTTGTTGAATATTTTGGACAATTTGTGTTCTTTTGGGAAGGATGCTGTCAAAATTTTCCAAAATATTTCTGTACTCCAAAATCAATGTTTAAAAAGTTGGGCTACAAGCTGGCCTGTACGAGGACTGTTAGTGTTCCTTGTTCTTTCAAAGCTATAGCTACCTCTTCCATTGTAATCTCACCTTCCAAACTATTTTCCTCCTCAGGGTTTAAATGCCGAATACGTTTTACAAAGTCTTTTTTGTTTTTCATATTCATCTTTTCTTGTGCAGATGTTCATAAAATCGATGATCTTTTTCTGAATGTTATATGCCTAGTTCATTCAAAATATTATTGATGAATTTATCTAATTTT
>JADBJO010005995.1:107500-110000 GCA_016801955.1 Conus betulinus | reverse complement strand
TCCTGGCCGTCATGGTATCCATCATCAACTTCTGAAACAGATCCCTCTAGCTCTAGGTTGTTTTAAAAGTGTAGAATTTTATCTGGACTACATGGTACCGTCCGCCCTTCTTGCGGGATAGCCCTCATTATTCAAATAGAAATACCCCGGGGAAAAAAATCACCAGTTTTACCAACTCTCAGCCAATGGCTCTGACAGGTCACACTGTGAATCAGTAAAAAAAGCTTCAAATAAATGTGGTTACCCTCGACGGATGTGAAAGCTTCAAATTAAAAATAAATGTGGTTACCCTCGACGGATGTGAAAGCTTCAAATTAAAAATAAATGTGTTACCCTCGACGGATGTGAAAGCTTCAAATTGATGACCTTTTGGCGAAAGAAAGCTGTGGCTTCCACAAGTACTCCAAGTACCCACCATTCTTCAGTTGACATTTTGTTCATTTTGAAACCACCATCCCCAATGTTCCTATCAAGAAGCATCGTGTTGTAGCTATCTTTTCTTTTCACCAGGAGAAAGCCTACGACACCGCATCAAGATCTGGTATTCTCATGGGTCTTCATAGTTTGAGTTTTTGAGGCCATCTATCTTTTTTCTGTTTTTTTTGTTTGTTTGTTTGTTTTTTTTTTTGTTTTTTTGATGTACAGCCTTTTAGCTGGTCGCTAGTTTTAATCTTGTCACAGCGCTGTCTGACTTCCACAAGCAGGACTGGGTGTGCCTCAAGGGAGCGTCTTTTCCCCTGCTCTCTTCAGCGTTGAAATTAATGACTCTGTAAACTAGGGTTCCTAAACCTTTCTGTTTGTTGAAGACTTTGCACTCTACACAGACAGAGCCATCTATGCTGGCGTACAACGTCGACTTTAAATTTGCGTGTATAAGATCCCTCCAAGGACCGAGGAAGATGGTTTTTCAGGAGATGAGAAAAGAAGAAGACCAAAAAAACTCCCAAAAGCAGTCCAGCAGAGCCAGCAAGGGCAATGGACAACGTGGAAGAATGCACTCCAAAGAAGTCTCACTTGGAACATGGCACATGGCCTTTCACAGGATCAGCTTCATTCTCAGATCTGCATATGACCTTCTGCCCTCAAATGCAAACCTGATGAAGTGGGGAAAAACAGACGATCCTGCATGCCCCCTCCGCCATGAAAAGCAAACAGTGGAGTATGTCCTAAGCTCATGTAAAGTAGCCCTGGCTCAAGGAAGGCACACATGGAGGCGCAACCAATTGCTCAAAGAAATTGTACAAGTAGTCTGGGCTAGTACCAACACCACGAAAGGGAAAATCAGGACTCCAAAAGCACCCGCAACATTCTTCACGGCAGGAGGCAGCAAATCATGGCCAAGAACAACAGTGCCACTCGGAACATGCAGGCAGAGTCTGCTGGACAGGGCAGATAACTGGGACTGCACTGCAGACCTCCCAGAATGGAAGTCACCCAGAAATCATCAGCAAGATTGGCATGAGACCAGACATAGTAGTCCACTCTCAGTCAACCAAGCAGCTAATCATGATCGAGCTCACGGTGCCATATGAGAACAGAATGGAGGCAGCTCAAATCTACAAGACTGAAAAGTATGCTGATCTGGCAAACAGCCTGAGGAGAGAAGGCTATCAGGTCAAAGTCCTCACTGCAGAAATTTGAGCTAGGGGTTTGTAGGAACGTCTGCATACAGCCTCATGAAACAGCTGTCAGTTGCAGGGAGGGAAAAAAAACAGAGCTCTGAAAGCAATGGCAGAAGCGGCAGAGAGGTGTTAAAGCTGGATCTGGTCAAGGAGGAACAAAAGTGAACTTCATAAGGATTAACTTTCCTACAAATATCAGGTGCCCCAGTGGCTCAGTGGTTAGAGTGCGAGTCGTTAAGTGGAAAATGAGCATGTCCAGAGGGGCATGGGTTCGAATCCCATCCATGACTCGTCCCAAGATGGGAAAAAAAAAAAGGGCAGCAGAGGGACATCCGGAGTCATGAACCGGATGTGGCCCAACCCCCCTAGAGTGTCAGGAGATAAGGGCCGAAACACTTGCTTGAAGGGCTTCTCTTCTGAGGACTCTCTGCTGCCACGCTCTCCATGAGTTTCTTTCTACTCCCTCCAACGACCGAGGAAGATGGTTTTTCGACTCAAAACCCATTGTATCCACTTTCACAACTATTGACAGTATTTTGCTGACCCTGAAATTTGTCTGGATAAATCAATCATTTCAGCTATTAAGAATGCTAAGTTTCTGGGAATTATTTTCGGCCAAAAATTTAGCTGTAAAAAGTCACATTTAGCACTTTACAACTCTTGTCAGAAAGCTGTGCGCGTTTTCTGAGTCGTCACACACACATGGACTGCGAAGCCGATGAAAAAAAAATCGTCTCCATCTGTATGGGGTTCTGACCCTCTCTAGACTGAACTATGGCTCTTTCTTCAATAGTTCTGCATGAGCTTCCTGCCTCAGACCTCTGGATACCATACACCATTAATGAATTCCATTCTGTTTGGGAGCGTTCTGCACCATT
>JADBJO010005995.1:85000-95000 GCA_016801955.1 Conus betulinus | reverse complement strand
TCCCCTTGTTGTTGCAGCTGCTGAAAATGGTGCGTATCTTTGACGATTTGCATTCTTTTGATTGCGCTGTACAATTGTTTAGAATTACTGTAGCGCATTTGAACTACTCCATCCTCAGAAGCTGGGAGTACTACTCCGAAACTGTCGCTGTTTTCATCGAATTCCAGCCTTAGATCCAGTCGCACACACAGCTCATGGAGCTCAACGAAGGAAGACCGTGACCAGTTGACCTTACTGCTTTCCTTAACTTCCCTTCGGAGTCTGTGGCATATCCTCCAAAAATTGCTGTCGTCTGGATCTGCGTGAGGCACTTTCTCTTTTCCATGTGGAGATGGAACTGTTGCGCGCTACCATTCTGACATGTTGGTCATCACTGTTGAGAACAGAGATCAGGAATGAGATGCGTTTGGCGTAGTACATGGGTACTTGTTTCAAACAGACCAAGGCCGCCTTGTTTTCGGGGAAGGAACATGTGCGCTCGATTGGTAGAAGAATTTAGCTTGAGATGAATGCGAACAAAATCAACTATCTTATCTTCCAGAGTCTTCAGAAGTTTTTCTGTGAATTTTGAATTGCTGTAATAAAAGCTCAATTTTGAGGAAGCCATGACGTTTACAGCATCAATTTTCTTGCACAATGGTAAAGGTGAGAGCGAAATTTTTTTCTAGCGTTCTTTCGAAATTCCTCGCTCGCCTGTGCTAGTTGCTCTTTCTCAGAAGTTCCAGCCAGATTTGTTTGAAATCCAAGATACTGGTACGGCTCATCTTTTCCATACATCGGTGTATCTTCCCCTTGCAGCGTCACGTGGACGTTCTCAGTCACATCTGTAGAGGCCCAGTTGTTTCCTGTGCGTTGTCCATGAACGGTGGCACACTTTCTGTGTTTCACTTTCCATTCCGGTGTAATGCAGGAAGGTTTCCGTCTTATCTATCATTTCTTGTAAGCTCTCCTCATAGCGAGCACTGGCACATACATCATCCATGTATGCCTGACATGGAGAAGGCATTGAAGCTGGTGTGAACGGCTGCTCCATCCACCGAATCCACGGGTCCAACGCCTGAATGAAGACAACAGCTGACCATGGGCAGCCTTGCACAATGCCACGATGCCTGGTAATCCTGGGCGTGGACGTGTCTCCCGTCTGCACCTGGAATGTAGAGTTGGTGTAGATATCCGCCGTCACGTCACATACATACATACATACATACATACATACATACATACATACATACATATATACATACATGCATGCATACATACATACATACATACATATCAATTACTTTAATGCATCAACTTGTCAAATCAACAACAATGCACAGTAGTCCAGATTGCAGGCGCATCGATAAACGTTCTCTCTCTCTCTCTCTCTCTCTCTCTCTCTCTCTCTCTCTCTCTCTCTTCTCTCTCTCTCTGTCCCCACGTCCTTTCTCTCTCCAGCTGGTTCCAATTCTTTGTCTGTCAGTGCTTTAGTCAGCTGATACTATTTAAAGCACAGTTTGAAAGTCAACATCTGTCAGTTTCAATGCTGGTTCATGAGGTGATTCCGCCTTGACCAAACACGCCTAGACCCAATCATGACAGACATGCTCAAGTATTTTGCGAGTTGTTTACATTTTTGTTATAGGCAGTCCTAACTTTGAAAGTCCTGAAACCACTCTTTTATGAGCTATGCCTAGTGAACCTATTACAAGAACAACCACTTTCGTGCTAAATCCGGCATCACTAAGAGAATAGCAAAGAGGCATGTACTTTTGAAATTTGCCCTCATAGCATGTTTGTATGAATGTGTCAAATGGGTTTGAAACCGATGACGAATGCCACCGAGTTTCGATGGTCGATGAAGCATAGATCAGGTTTCAGCCTTCAACAACCCGTTTATAGACAGGCCCTATTTTGAAAAACATCCACAAAATCCGTCGCAATGCATTTCTGTAGCTCCTTTCTGATGATCTCAACGCATCTATCGTGTCTTTGTGTGTAGAGGCCCCTCAGTTGACGACATCCATTCAAGGCATGGGAATTTGTGTCAGAACGAAACCCGCACAAAGCACACTCTCTCCCGGTAAGTATCAGGATAGTAGATGTTGTTCACTGCATTGGTCTCCAGCAGCTGTAGACGCCCCTTGCTGATGAACCTGGTTATTTGGTCATTGACGTTGGTGTTGGTGAGGTGTCCTATGGAGTGGGTCATTGCCGCATCCGGAATTGCAACCCGGATGATTCTCCCTTGTTGTTGCAGCTGCTGAAAATGGTGCGTATCTTTGTCCGATTTGCATTCTTTTGATTGCGCTGTACAATTGTTTAGAATTACTGTAGCGCATTTGAACTACTCCATCCTCAGAAGCTGGGAGTACTACTCCGAAACTGTCGCTGTTTTCATCGAATTCCAGCCTTAGATCCAGTTGCACACACAGCTCATGGAGCTCAACGAAGGAAGAACGTGACCAGTTGACCTTACTGCCTTTCCTTAACTTCCCTTCGGAGTCTGTGGCATATCCTCCAAAATCGCGCTGTCGTCTGGATCTGCGTGAGGCACTTTTCTCTTTTCCATGTGGAGATGGAAACTGTTGCGCGCTACCATTCTGACATGTTGGTCATCACTGTTGAGAACAGAGATCAGGAATGAGATGCGTTTGGCGTAGTACATGGTACTTGGTTTCAACAGACCAAGGCCGCCTTGTTTTCGGGAAGGAACATGTGCGCTCGATTGGTAGAAGAGTTTAGCTTGAGATGAATTCGAACAAAATCAACTATCTTATCTTCCAGAGTCTTCAGAAGTTTTTCTGTGAATTTGAATTGCTGTAATAAAAACTCAATTTTGAAGAAGCCATGACGTTTACAGCATGAAGTTTCTTGCACAATGGTAAAGGTGAAAGCGATTTTTTTTCTAGCGTTTTTTCGAATTCCTCGCTCGCCTGGGCTAGTTGTTCTTTCTCAGAAGTTCCAGTCAGATTTGTTTGAAATCCAAGATACTGGTATGGCTCATCTTTTCCATACATCGGTGTATCTTCCCCTTGCAGCGTCACGTGGACGTTCTCACATACATACATACATACATACATACATACATACATACATACATACATATACATACATACATACATTGACTTATGGTACATACGATAGATATGCAGAGATGAGAGAGAGAGAGAGAGAGAGAGAGAGAGAGAGAGAGAGAGAGAGAGAGAGAGAGAGAGAGAGAGAGAGAGAGAGAGAGGAGAATAGACAGATGGACGTACAGGTACACATTTCAAGGCAGAAACCTCAGTGTAATGTATGTATTCGTGTACATGTATCAGAGGAAGTCTGATCAACGTGACTGAAGGTATGCCACCTTTAGCAGAATGAAAGACAGAGGAGGAAGATGTATATACGTTGGTTGAAGGGAAGATGAGGGGGGTGTAGACGTCTGAAGCAAGTGTAGCAACAAGCTCACAGTCCCTGTCCTGATATACGAACAAATCTGAATCAGGTGACTGTGGGCCGCGCTCTCCTTCCTGTCCACGCCTCTGTGGTCACGTTTAACGGCTGTTCAGTGTGAAGGATTTCAGGCGGTCTTTTTGTTTCTCTCGGTGAGTGACTCATAGTGTTCTGCAGATTATGATCGCACCTGCTGACTGAGAGTGAGATGTAAGGCCGTGTCTTGCTGAGGGAATGGGGCAACACTTTTCTGTGCGTTTTTTTATGGAATATGCGCTATAGAAATAAACATTATTATTATTATTATTATTATTATACTATCCTCCTCATCATCATTGTTATTATTATTATTGTTATCATCATCATCATCATCATCATCATCATCATCATCATCATTATATGGGTATGAGTTCATATGCGCCGGTGAAATTATATCATCCCACACGTCATAACTTTAACAATGTCTTTTGAAATGTGAATCACACACATACAGACACAGGCACACACACACACACACACACACACACACACACACACACACACACACACACACACACACACACACACACACACACACACACACACACACACACACACACACACACACACACACACACACGACAGCAAGCGCACGCACGCACGCACACGCACACACCCACGCACACGCACATATACACACGCAGAGAGAGAGACAGAGACAGAGAAACAGAAAGAGAGACAGACAGAGAGAGACAGACAGACAGACAGACAGAGACAGAGAGAGAGAGAGAGAGCAGAGAGAGAGAGAGAGAGAGAGAGAGAGAGAGAGATTTAAAGAAAGACTAAGCTTCCCAGACGAGAGACCAAAGAAGGGAGAGATGCCCTGACACAATGGGTTGGTTACTGTACATTTACATGAACACAATGGGTTGGTTACTGTACATTTACCATGTTCTGCATTCCAAGAAGACAGACAGGTTACTGCACATTTACATAGAGAAGGGAGAGAGACAGACACTGTACATTTACCAGACATTCCAAAGAAGGGAGAGATGCCCTGACACAATGGTTGGTTACTGTACATTTACCATGTTCTGCATTCCAAAGAAGGGAGAGATGCCCTGACACAATGGGTTGGTTAGCACATTTACCATGTTCTGCATTCCAAAGAAGGGAGAGATGCCCTGACACAATGGGTTGGTTACTGCACATTTTACCATGTTCTGCATTCCAAAGAAGGGAGAGATGCCCTGACACAATGGGTTTGGTTACTGCATATTTACCATGTTCTGCATTCCAAAGAAGGGAGAGATTCCCTGACACAATGGGTTGGTTACCACATTTACCATGTTCTGCATTCCAAAGAAGGGAGAGAGATGCCCTGACACAATGGGTTGGTTACTGCACATTTACCATGTTCTGCATTCCAAAGAAGGGAGAGATGCCCTGACACAATGGGTTGGTTACTGCACATTTACCATGTTCTGCATTCCAAAGAAGGGAGAGATGCCCTGACACAATGGGTTGGTTACTGCACATTTACCATGTTCTGCATTCCAAAGAAGGGAGAGATGCCCCTGACACAATGGGTTGGTTACTGCACATTTACCATGTTCTGCATTCCAAAGAAGGGAGAGATGCCCCCTGACACAATGGGTTGGTTTACTGCACATTTTACCATGTTCTGCATTCCAAAGAAGGGAGATGCCCTGACACAATGGGTTGGTTACTGCACATTTACCATGTTCTGCATTCCAAAGAAGGGAGAGATGCCCTGACACAATGGGTGGGTTGGTTACTGTACATTTACCATGTTCTGCATTCCAAAGAAGGGAGAGATGCCCTGACACAATGTTACTGTACATTTACCATGTTCTGCATTCCAGTACAGCAGCTCTTAGCAGACAAAATGTCATGTAGAGTGAATGCCCCTGTCAAACCCCATGGTCCTGTTGGTGCAAAGGGCACTAAGACTGTAATGGCTGCACTGTCACTGAGCTGTCATTACCTCTATGTCTGTGCTTGTTGTGTGGTTTGTGATGTGGGTGTCATAAAGTAATGTTCAGCGACACTCTCTTCTTCCTCTTCTTCTTCTTTCTTCTTCTTCTTCTTCTAATTATTGTTATAATTATTATTATTATTATTATTATCATCATCATCATCATCATCATTATCATCATCATCATCATTAGTAGTAGCAGTAGTAATAGTAGTATCATCATCATCATTACTACTACCACTACCACTACTGCTACTGCTACTACTGCTGCTGCTGCTGCTGCTGCTGCTGCTGCTGCTGCTACTACTACTACTACTGCTACTACTCTTATTATTAATTATTATCATTATTGTTGTTGTGTTGTTACTATAATCATTACCATCATTATCATAATTATTATCATTATAATTATTATTGTTATTATTATCATTATTATTAGTATCATCATCATCATCGTCAATATTATTATTGTTGTTATGATTAATATTGTAATTATTGTTATTATCATTATCATTATTAGCAGCAGCATTATCATCATTGTTATTATTATCATTATTATTATCATTACTATTATTATTATTATCATTATTATCAGTAGTAGTAGTAGTAGTAGTATTCTGCAATCGATTTTTTACAACTTGTGTTAGATCTTCAATCCTGTTGCCACGATGAGTCCCACAGTCTTCTCGAGGTCTCGACGACGGCCCAAAGCTGCATCTGCACCTCTGCACCCTTTGGTCAGGTTTAACGCCATGGAACATCATGGGCTGGGACAGTGTTGGAGGATGTGTTCTCGGGATCTGAGATCCAGTGCCACACGGACATTCGTCTGTGTGGGCAACTTTGATTTGGCTGAGATGACTCAGCAGTCGGTATTGGCCTGTTCTAAGTCTGAAGAGGATTGTTTGCTGGTATCTCTGGAGCTGGTGGATTGGATTAGCACCACTGTCTGCACGCAGCCTTGTTTTCCGCTGCTGGTTTTGGTATAGGTTGTGGATGATAGTTTTGGCCTCTGTGTAGGTCATCGGGTGGCTGAAGTGCTCCATACTGCTGCCTGCCCCTGACAGCGGCGTCAGCCTTCTCATTCCCAGTGATCCCACAGGGGGAGGGAATCCGCTGGAGTACAGGGATGGACCGTCAAGATTGTAAAATATTGTCCAGACGTTCACGGTTAATGTAGCTAGCCAGTGGTCTGGAGAATGGTTGAAGGAATGGACAAGCGACCTTGAGAGACTCCTTGGACTTGTAATATGTGACAGAAATAGCATTTTTATCCTACACACGACTGACCTTGGAGATCGGCTTCTCAGCTCCTTTACTCCTTCTCTTAATCACTGGCAAGAGACGCTAGGATTCCGGCGGTTCATCTTCTCAGTCCGTCGTGTGTGTTGTCTGGAACTACATCGTATTAGCTTTGTCTGTCATTTAATTCAGACAATGCGATCAAAATTCATATTGCGTTTTTGTTTCTGTCACGACTGGATTGTTCGAATTCTCTTCTAACATCTTGTTCATCAGACACAGAAACTACAGCACAACACCGCCAGGCTAGATGTTCTAAAACCACTCACGTCGCTCCTCTTCTTCACTCTCTTCAGTGGCTTCCTGTTCAAAAGCAAACATCCCCACCCACACCCATCCCCACACCCACACCCTCCCCCACACGTTCTCTTCCACAAGCATCTATGAATCATGACACGAGATTGCAGCATATCAAAGACTTCCATGGAAAATAAAAGTTCCAATTGGTAAAGCGTAGAGACGGTAGTGATGAAAGGGCAATAGTAATCTCTCTTAGAGAGACCACCTTCCCGCTGGAAGAGGCGGATAGCATAGGTATTTCGATCTATCTGCCAATTTCCAAGGTTAAGTGGTAGATTAGTGGCTGAATTTTAATCAACAGACACGTTCAGGTTGAATTAAGCCGTGAAATTTCAGGGATTCTGACATTAATGACTACTGTTGTTGTTGTTGTTGTTGTTGTTGTTGTTGTTGTTGTTGTTGTTGTTGTTCTTCTTCTTCTTCTTCTCTTCTTCTTGTCCGGGGGGAGAGTGGGGGGAGAGGGAGGGTGTCATTACCACAAAATCGTTGAAATGGGCCTTGCTTCAAATATTGAGACTCCATTTTCTAGCGTCCTGCCAATAGTGCAAAGTTACATATGTTAAGGCGTGTTAGACACGCACAGACATTCAGAACATTTATGTTGTTTATAACCCAGCCGACCGCATGGTGCCTTGAGGCATTCGACACATCAAAAACAAAACCCCACATCAAACACCGGCATGAATTTCTCTCTCTCTCTCTCTCTCTCTCTCTCTCTCTCTCTCTCTCTCTCTCTCTCTCTCTCTCTCTCTCTCTCTCTCTCTCACACACACACACACACACACACACACACACACACACACACACACACACACACACACACACACACACACACACACACACATTCGTATGTGCATTCACACACATGATATCGATGACTTGTTGGGAGAGAAAGACAGAAGAACAGAGTGAGAAGTGAAAACCATCTGAGCGCATGAGCAATTTTACCAATAAGGCAAACGCGCAAAGACATACACGAGAGAGAGAGAGAGAGAGAGAGAGAGAGAGAGAGAGAGAGAGAGAGAGAGAGAGAGAGAGAGAGAGAGTTTGGGGGAGGTTGCCATACAAGTTGACGGAAAGAGACAGACAGACAGACAGACAGAGACAGAGAGACAGAGAGAGAGTCACACAGACACGCAGACACACAGAGACATCGGCAGCCAAAGGAAGACAACAAGAGATTCGTAGAAAATGAGATGACGGAGAGGGAAAGGTAAGTAAACTGAACAACAATGAAAATACAACCATGACAAAGAGAAAATTGCAACAGACGTAGCGGGGGAAAAAAAAAAAACAAAAAAAAAACCAAGAAATTAGCTTCCAGAATCAGTCAAGCTCTGGCACCGTACCCAGAGGCTGAAGTGAAACAACAGTTACTGCGGTCATCTGATCCATGACGGTAAGTTGCCACACTCTCCCCAAACAAACACGCACCTGCTGAAGCACACTCAACCGCAGGTACTCTGCACTGTGAAGAACCTTCATCACCCCCGACTCCTGAAAAAGTCTGTAGAAGAGCACTTGGACGGACTAATAAAAAAAAAAAAAAAAAAAAAAAACCTGTTCTGATTGCACCATCCAACGGTTGGTTAGTTGTGGGCTGCGGGCTAACCTAAACGGGCAGGTCACTCTCCCCCTCTCTCTTTGAAGACATGGGTTGCTTCCCCTTACTCCCGAAGACGCCAAAGAACGTTTCACGATAGCGGGACCCCCATCGCGTAATACACAAAGATGTTGGAGGAAGGCTTGAACAAAAGGAAGGCGTCAGAAATCCAGACACAACATAGATATAAATTATGGTCGCGTTCTCCGTAAGCCACTTCAGGGAAAAAGAGGCGGACGAATTTGAACAGAATGAAGGGCGACGTGCAGACGATGAACAGGATGGAGCTGCCCACCAGCATCTTTGTCAGAGCTACTTCACGGGAGGAGAAAGACGAGGCGACCTCTGAGCGCCATTGGTTAATATGGCGAAGTTTCATGACTGTCAGTACCGTTGCCACGGTCACGGCTATCATCGAGCCTCCAAGGAAACCAACACCGAGCACTATGCTTTCCATAAAGTGAATGTACTCTCTGTTTGCTTCGTAAAATTCCTCTGACACAGGCATCATGATGCGAACATCAGATGTAGGATCATACAAACACTGGATGCGATATTTAAACACCAGAACGAATGATAGTCCGTACACCACGATGTAAACCGCAAAGATAATCAGCGCCATGGTCCTGGTGCGTAGCAGGCTCGGAGATTTCAACGGATGGAAGACACAGAGACATCTCTCTATGGCAATTATGGACGAGAGGATGGGTGAAGCATAATATAGCTCTACCAGAACTAATAGTTTAGAGTTGATCACGAATGTGAGGTAGGAGCCTATTCCTTCCTTTGACAGAAACAGATTATATATTTCCTCAGCTTGGAACACTGTGTGCAAAGTCAGATACATCCCGTCAGTGAAAGCCAGGAAGAATAGACACAACGTGACACGATCCTTCAGACCCTGTCTGTAAAACACCGCCGTGTTGATGACGTTACCAGGTCCTCCGATCAGAAACAGCAACACCTGTATGTACTGTCTGATTTTCTGAACGAGGCGTCTCTTGTCAGCACTGACGATACCATCGGGGTAGTTCCACACTGACAAGTTCATCTGGCTCAGCGTGACCACAGTGCAGCCCTCTGGAACTGACCAGTTCATGGCACCAGTGGGAGAATCATCTGATTGGTTGGTTGGGGTGGACATGTTGGTGGTCAGTCCTATCAGTTAAAGGGAAGTGTTCAACATGATGCTGACAGGACTTAATTTAATGGTGTAACCTGTAGATATGACATAGTTCGTAATCTAAAGGAAAATGCATGCTTGCAAGCTTAATGATTTTGTTGTAGTTATATCAGTTATATACCAGCAATGAGAGAATGCCGAACTAAAAAGCAAAAAAAAGAAAGAAGCACAGAAAGAACAGAGAGAGAGAGAGAGAGAGAGAGAGAGAGAG
>JADBJO010005995.1:57500-72500 GCA_016801955.1 Conus betulinus | reverse complement strand
AAAAGCTGAACAAGTGAGGAAAGCGCTATCACAGCTGAACAAGTTAGGAAAGCACTATCACAGCTGAACAAATGAGGAAAGCACTATCACAGCTGAACAAGTGAGGAAAGCACTGTCACAGCTGAATCACAGTGAACAAGTGAGGAAAGCACTATCACAGCTGAACAAGTGAGGAAAGCACTATCACAGCTGAACAACAAACTATCACAGCAGCTGAACAAGTGAGGAAAGCACTATCACAGCTGAACAAGTGAGGAAAGCACTATCACAGCTGAACAAGTGGTGAAAGCACTATCACAGCTGAACAAACTATCACAGCTGAACAAGTGAGGAATGCACTACACAGCTGAACAAATGAGGAAAGCACTGTCACAGCTGAACAAGTGAGGAAAGCACAGTCACAGCTGAACACAAATTATCACAGCTGAACAAGTGAGGATTGCACTATCACAGCTGAACAAGTGAGGAAAAACTATCACAGCTGAACAAGTGAGGAAAGCACTATCACAGCTGAACAAGAAAGGAAAGCACTATCACAGCTGAACAATGAGGAGGAAGCACTATCACAGCTGAACAAGTGAGCACTATCACAGCACCATCACACAGCAGAACAAGTGAGGAAGACACTGTCACAGCTGAACAAATGAGGAAAGCACTGTCACAGCTGAACAAGTGAGAAAAAGCACAGTCAAGCTGTACAAATTGTCACAGCTGAACAAGTGAGGAAAGCACTATCACAGCTGAACAAACTATCACAGCAGAACAAGTGAGGAATGCACTATCACAGCTGAACTGAACAAAGCACTATCACACCTGAACGAGTGAGGAAAGCACTGTCACAGCTGAACAAGTGAGGAAAGCACTATCACAGCTGAACAAACTATCACAGCAGAACAAGTGAGGAATGCACTATCATAGCTGAACAAACTATCACAGCTGAACGAGTGAGGAAAGCACTGTCACAGCTGAACAAACTATCACAGCTGAACAAGTGAGGAAAACACTATCACAGCTGAACAAGTGAGGAATGCACTATCACAGCTGAACAAACTATCACAGCTGAACAAGTGAGGAAAGCACTATCACAGCTGAACAAACTATCACAGCTGAACAAGTGAGGAAAGCACTGTCACAGGTGAACAAGTGAGGAAAGCACTATCACAGCTGAACAAATGTGGAAAGCACTATCACAGCTGAAAAAGTGTGGAAAGCACCATCACTGCTGAACACGTGAGGAATACACTATCACAGCTGAACAAACTGTCAACTGAACAAGTGAGGAAAGCACTGTCACAGCTGAACAAATGAGGAAAGCACTCACTATCACAGCACTGTCACAGCTAAACAAGTTAGGACAGCGCTATCACAGCTGAACAAGTGAGGAATGCACTATCACAGCTGAACAAGCGAGAAAAACACTATCACAGCTGAAAAACTATCACAGCTAAACAAGAAAGGAATGTACTATCACAGCTGAACAAGTGAGGAAAGCACTATCACAGCTGAACAACAAACTATCAAAGCTGAACAAGTGAGGAAAAGCGCTATCACAGCTGAACAAGTTTAGGAAAGTGCTATCACAGCTGAACAAATGAGGAAAGCACTATCACAGCTGAACAAGTGAGGAAAGCACTGTCACAGCTGAACAAGTGAGGAACCCACTATCACAGCTGAACAAACTATCACAGCTGCAGAAATGAGGAAAACACTATCACAGTTGAACACGTGAGGAACGTACTATCGCAGCTGAATAAGTGAGGAAAGCATTATCACAGCTGAACAGTGAGGAACCCACTGTCACAGCTGAATAAACTATCACAGCTGAACAAATGAGGAAAGCACTATCGCAGCTGAACAAACTATCACAGCTGAACATGTGAGGAAAGCACTATCACAGCTGAACAAACTATCACAGCTCAACAAATGACGAAAGAACTATCACAGCTGAACACGTGAGGAAAGCACTATCACAGCTGAACTAGTGAGGAAAGCACTATCACAGCTGAAAAAATGAGGAAAAAGCACTATCACAGCTGAACAAGTCAGGAAAGCACTATCACAGCTGAACAAACTATCACAGCTGAACAAATGAGGAAAGCACTATCAAAACTGAACACTTGAGGAAAGCAGTATTACAGCTGAACAAGCGAGTAAAGCACTATCGCAGCCGAACAAACTATCACAGCTGAACAAGTGAGGAAAGCACTATCACAGCACTGTCACAGCTGAACAAGTGAGGAAAGCACTATCACAGCTGAACAAGTGAGGAATGCATTATCACAGCTTAACAAACTATCACTGCTGAGCAAACTATCACAGCCGAACAAGTGAGGAAAGCAGTATCACAGCTGAACAAAATGAGGAAATCACTACTACAGCTGAATAAACTATCACAGCTGAGCAAACTATCACAGCTGAACAGTGAGGAAAGCACTGTCACAGCTGAACAAGTGAGGAATGCACTATTACAGCTGAACAAGTGAGTAATGCACTATTACAGCTGAACAAACTATCACAGCCGAACAAGTGAGGAAATGCACTATTACAGCTGAACAAGTGAGGAATGCACTATTACAGCTGAACAAACTATTACAGCTGAACAAGTCAGGAAAGCACTGTCACAGCTGAACAAGTGAGGAAAGCACTATCACAGCTGAACAAACTATCACAGCTGAACAAGTGAGGAATCCACTGTCACAGCTGAACAAACTATCACAGCTGAACAAGTGAGGAATCCACTATCACAGCTGAACAAGTGAGGAATGCACTATCACAGCTGAACAAGTGAGGAATGCACTATCACAGCTGAACAAACTATCACAGCTGAAACAAGTCAGGAAAGCACTATCACAGCTGAACAAACTATCACAGCTGAACAAATGAAGAAAGCACTATCACAGCTGAACACGTGTGGAAAGCACTATCACAGCTGAACAAGTGAGGAAAGCACTATCACAGCTGAAAAAATGAGGAAAGCACTATCACAGCTGAACAAGTGAGGAAAGCACTATCGCAGCCGAACAAACTATCACAACTGAACAACTATGACAGCTGAACACTATCACAGCACTGTCACAGCTGAACAAGTGAGGAAAGCACTATCACACCTGAACAAGTGAGGAATGCATTATCACAGCTTAACAAACTATCACCGCTGAACAAACTATCACAGCCGAACAAGTGAGGAAAGCACTGTCACAGCTGAACAAGTGAGGAGTGCACTATTACAGCTGAACAAGTCAGGAAAGCACTGTCACACAGCTGAACAAGTGAGGAAAGCAGCAGCTATCACAGCTGAACAAACTATCACACCTGAACAAGTGAGGAATCCACTATCGCAGCTGAACAAGTGAGGAATACACTATCAGAGCTGAACAAGGGAGGAATGCACTCACAGCTGAACAAACTATCACAGCTGAACAAGTGAGGAAAGCACTGTCACAGCTGAACAAGTGAGGAAAGCACTATCACAGCTGAAACAAGTGAGGAAAGCACTATCACAGCTGAACAAGTGAGGAAAGCACTATCACAGCTGAACAAGTGAGGAAAAAACACTATCACAGCTGAACAAGTGAGTAAAGCACTATCATAGCTGAACAAGCGAGGAAAGCACTCTCACAGCTGAACAAGTGAGTAAAGCACTATCACACCTGAACAAGTGAGGAAAGCACTATCACAGCTGAACAAGCGAGGAAAGCACTATCACAGCTGAACAAACTATTGCGGCTAAACAAGTGAGGAAAGCACTATAACAGCTATAACAAGTGAGGAAAACACTATCACAGCTGAACAAACTATCACAGCTGAAGAAGTGAGGAAAGCACTATCACAGCTGAACAAAGTGAGAAAGCACTATCACAGCTGAACAAGTGAGGAAGAACTATCACAGCTGAACAAACTATCACAGAAGAACAAGTGAGGAAAGCACTGTCACAGCTGAACAAGTGAGGAAAGCACTACCACAGCTGAACAAATGAGGAAAGCACTATCACAGCACTGTCACAGCTAAACAAGTTAGGACAGCGCTATCACAGCTGAACAAGTGAGGAAAGCATTATCACAGCTGAACAAGTAAGGAAAAACACTATCACAGTTGAAAGCACAATCCCAGCTGAACAAGAAAGGAATGTACTTTCACAGCTGAACAAGTGAGGAAAGCACTATCACAGCTGAACAAACTATCAAAGCTGAACGAGTGAGGAAAGCGCTATCACAGCTGAACAAGTTAGGAAAGTGCTATCACAGCTGAACAAATGAGGAAAGCACTATCACAGCTGAACAAGTGAGGAAACCGCTATCACAGCTGAACAAGTAAGGAAAACACTATCACAGTTGAACAAACAATCACAGCTGAACAAGTGAGGAATGTACTATCACAGCTGAACAAGAAAGGAATGTACTATCACAGCTGAACAAGTGAGGAAAGCACTATCACAGCTGAACAAACTATCAAGGCTGAACAAGTGAGGAAAGCGCTATCACAGCTGAACAAGTTAGGAAAGTGCTATCACAGCTGAACAAATGAGGAAAGCACTATCACAGCTGAACAAGTGAGGAAAGCACACTATCACAGCTGAACAAGTGAGGAAAGCACTATCGCGGCTGAACAAGTGAGGAACCCACTATCACAGCTGAACAAACTATCACAGCTGCACAAATGAGGAAAGCACTATCACAGCTGAACACGTGAGGAAAGCACTATCGCAGCTGAACAAGTGAGGAAAGCACTATCACAGCTGAACAGATGAGGAAAGCACTATCACAGCTGAACACGTGAGGAAAGCACTATTACAGCTGAACAAATGAGGAAAGCACTATCACAGCTGAACACGTGAGGAAAGCATTAACACAGCTGAACAAATGAGGAAACTGCACTATCACAGCTGAACAAGTGAGGAAAGCACTATGTCACAGCTGAACAAACTATCACAGCTGAAGAAGTGAGGAAAGCACTATCACAGCACTGTCACTGCTGAACAAGTGAGGAAGCAGCACTATCACAGCTGAACAAGTGAGGAATGCACTATTACAGCTTAACAAACTATCACCGCTGAACAACTATATCACAGCCGAACAAGTGAGAAAAGCAGTATCACAGCTAAACAAGTGACGAAAGCACTATTACAGCTGAACAAACTATCACAGCTGAACAAACTATCACAGCTGAACAAGTGAGGAAAGCACTGTCACAGGTGAACAGGTGAGGAATGCACTATTACAGCTGAACAAACTATATACAGCTGAACAAGTCAGGAAAGCTCTGTCACAGCTGAACAAGTGAGGAAAGCACTATCACAGCTGAACAAACTATCACAGCTGAACAAGTGAGGAATCCACTGTCACAGCTGAACAAAGCATCGCAGCTGAACAAGTGAGGAAAGCACTATCACAGCTCAACAAGTGAGGAATGCACTATCACAGCTGAACAAACTATCACATCTGAACAAGTCAGGAAAGCACTGTCACAGCTGAACAAGTGAGAGAAAAGCACTATCACAGCTGAACAAGTGAGGAAAGCACTATCACAGCTGAACAAGTGAGGAAAGCACTATCACGGCTAAACAAGTGATGAAAACACTATCACAGCTGAACAAAGTATCACAGCTGAACAAGTGAGGAAAGCCCTATCACAGCTGAACAAGTGAGGAAAGCTTTATCACAGCTGAACAAGTGAGGAAAGCACTATCACAGCGGAACAAACTATCAAAGAAAAAAACAAGTGAGGAAAGCACTGTCACAGCTGGACAAGTGAGGAAAGCACCATCACAGCTGAACAAGTGAGGAAAAACACCATCACAGCTGAACAAGTGAGGAAAGCACTATCACAGCTGAACAAGTGAGGAAAGCACTATCACAGCTGAACAAATGTGGAAAGCACTATCACAGCAGAAAAAGTGGAAAAAGCACTAACACAGCTGAACAAGTGAGGAATAGACTATGACAGCTGAACAAACTATCACAGCTGAACAAGTGAGGAAATCACTGTCACAGCTGAACAAGTGAGGAAAGCACTATCACAGCTGAACAAATGAGCAACGCACTATCACAGCACTGTAACAGCTGAACAAGTTAGGAAAAGCGCTATCACAGCTGAACAAGTGAGGAAAGCACTATCACAGCTAAACAAGTGAAGAAAACTCTCACAGCTGAACAAACTATCGCAGCTGAACAAGTGAGGAAAGCACTATCACAGCTGAACAAACTATCACAGCTGAACAAGTGAGGAAAGCGCTATCACAGCTGAGCAAGTGAGGAAAATGCTATCACAGCTGAACAAGTGAGGAAAGCACTGTCACAGCTGAACAAATGAGGAAAGCACTATCGCAGCTGAACAAGTGAGGAACGCACTATCACAGCTGAACAACTGAGGAATGCACTATCACAGCTGAACAAACTATCACAGTTGAACAAGTGAGGAAAGCACTGTCACAGCTGAACAAGTGAGGAAAGTGCTATCACAGCTGAACAAGTGAGGAAAGCACTATCACAGCTGAACAAACTATCACAGCTGAACAAGTGAGTAAAACACTATCACAGCTGAACAAGTGAGGAAAGCACTATCACAGCTGAACAAGTGAGGAAAGGAATATCACAGCTGAAAAACGTGATGAAAGCACTATCACAGCTGAACAAGTGATGAAAGCACTATCACAGCTGAACAAATTATCACAGCTGAACAACAGTGAGGAAAAACACCATCACAGCTGAACAAGTGAGGAAAAGCACTATCACAGCTGAACAAGTGAGAAAAGCACTATCACAGCTGAAGAAGTGAAAAATGCACTGTCACAGCTGAAGAAACTGTCACAGCTGAACAAACCATCACAGCTGAACGAGTGAGGAAATGCACTATCACCGTTGAACAAACTATCACACGGCTGCACAAGTGAGGAAAACACTATCACAGCTGAACAAGTGATGAAAGCACTATCACAGCTGAGCAAACTATCCAGCTGAACAAGTGAGGAAAGCACCATCACAGCTGAACAAGTGAGGAAAGCACTATCACAGCTGAACAAGTGAGGAAAGCACTGTCACAGCTGAACAAACTATCACAGCTGAACAAGTGAGGAATGCACTATCACAGCTGAACAAACTATCACAGCTGAACAAGTGAGGAAAGCACTATCACAGCTGAACAAGTGATGAAAGCACTATCACAGCTGAACAAGTGAGGAAAGTGCTATCACAGCTGAAGAAGTGAGGAAAGCACTATCACAGCTGAACAAACTATCACAGCTGAACAAGTGAGGAAAGCACTGTCACAGCTGAACAAATGGGGAAAGCACTATTGCAGCTGAACAAGTGAGGAAAGCACTATCGCAGCTAAACAAGTGAGGAGTGAACAACTATCACAGCTGAACAAATGAGGAAAGCACTGTCACAGCTGAACAAGTGAGGTAAGCACTATCACAGCTGAACACACTATCACAGCTAAACAAGTGAGGAAATCACTATTACAGCTGAACAAGTGAGGAAAGCACTATCACAACTGAACAAGTGAGGAGGAAAGCACTGTGACAGTTGAACAAACTATCACAGCTGGACAAATGAGGAAAGCACTATCGCAATTGAACAAACTATCACAGCTGAACAAGTGAGGAATGCACTATCACAGCTGAACAAGAGAGGAAAGCACTATTACAGCTGAACAAACTATCACAGCTGAACAAATGAGGAAAAAAACACTATCACAGCTGAACAAGTGAGGAAAGCATTATTACAGCTGAACATGTGAGGAAATCACTATCACATCTGAACAAACTATCACAGCTGAACAAATGAGGAAAGCAGTATTACGGCTGAACAAGTAAGGAAAGCACTGTCACAGCTGAACAAACTATCACAGCTGAACAAGTGAGGAAAGCACTATCACAGCACTGTCACAGCTGAACAAGTGAGGAAAGCACTATCACAGCTAAACAAACTATCACAGCTGAACAAGTGAGGAAAGCAGTATCGCAGCTGAATAAGTGAAGAAAGCACTATTACAGCTGAACAAACTATCACAGCTGAACAAGTGAGGAAAGCACTGTCACAGCTGAACAAACTATCACAGCTGAACAAGTGAGGAAAGCACTTACACAGCTGAACAAACTATCAGAGCTGAACAAGTGAAGAATCCACTATCACAGCTGAAAACAAACTATCAGAGCTGAACAAGTGAAGAATCCACTATCACAGCTGAAAAAAATTATCATAGCTGAACTAGTGAGGAAAGCACTATCACAGCTGAACAAGTGAGGAATGCACTATCACAGAAGAACAAACTATGACATCTGAACAAGTGATGAAAGCACTGACACAGCTGAACAAGTGAGTAAAGCACTATCACAGCTGAACAAGTGAGGAAAGCACTATCACAGCTGAACAAGTGAGGAAAGCACTGTCGCTGCTGAACAAGTGAGGAAAGCACTATCACGCTGAACAAGTGAGGAAAGCACTATCACAGCTGAACAAGTGATGAAAGCAAAGCACACAGGTTGAACAACTATCACAGCTGAACAAGTGAGGAAGGCACTATCACAGCTGAACAAGTGAGAAAAGCAAACAGCACTATCACAGCTGAACAAGTGGTGAAAGCACTATCACAGCTGAATAAGTGAGAAAAAGCACTATCACAGCTGAAAAAGTGAGGAATGCTCTATCACAGCTGAACAAACTATCACAGCTGAACAGGTGAGGAAAGCACTATCACAGCTGAACAAACTATCACAGCTCAACAAGTGAGGAAAGCACTATCACAGCTGAACAAGTGATGAATGCACTATCACAGCTGAACAAACTATCACAGCTGAACAAGCGCGAGGAAAGGCACTATCACAGCACAGCTGAACAAGTCAGGAAAGTGCTATCACAGCTGAACAAGTGAGGAAAGCACTATCACAGCTGAACAAACTATCACAGCTGAACAAGTGAGGAAAGCACTGCCACAGCTGAACAAATGAGGAAAGCACTATTGCAGCTGAACAAGTGAGGAAAGCATTATCGCAGCTGAACAAGTGAGGAATGCACTATCACAGCTGAACAAACTATCACAACTGAACAAATGAAAAAAGCACTATCACAGCTGAACACCTGAGGAAAGCACTATCACAGCTGAACAAGTGAGGAAAACACTATCACAGCTGAACAAGTGAGGAAAGCACTATCACAACTGAACAAGTGAGGAAAGCACTGTCACCGCTGAACAAACTATCACAGCTGAACAAATGAGGAAAGCACTATCGCAGCTGAACGAACTATTACAGCTGAACAAGTGAGGAATGCACTGTCACAGCTGAACAAATGAGGAAAGCATTATCACAGCTGAACAAATGAGGAAAGCACTATCACAGCTGAACAAGTGAGAAAAGCACTCTCACAGCCGAACAAACTATCACAGGTGAACAAGTGAGGAAAGCACTTTCACAGCACTGTCACAGCTCAACAAGTGAGGAATGCACTATCACAGCTTAACAAACTATCACCGCGGAACAAACTATCACAGCTGAACAAGTGAGGAAAGCACTATCACAGCTGAACAAGTGAGGAAAGCAGTATCACAGCTAAACAAACTATCACAGCTGAACAAACTATCACAGCTGAACAGATCACAGCTGAACAAACTATCAGCTGAACAAGTGAGGAAAGCACTATCACAGCACAGTCACAGCTGAACAAGTGAGGAATGCACTATCACAGCTTAACAAACTATCACCGCGAAACAAACTATCACAGCTGAACAAGTGGGGAAAGCACTATCGCAGCTGAACAAGTGAGGAAAGCAGTATCACAGCTAAACAAACTATCACAGCTGACACAAACTATCACAGCTGAACAAACTATCACAGCTGAACAAGTGAGGAAAGCACTATCACAGCTGAACAAACTATCACAGCTGAACAAGGGAGGAAAGCACTATCACAGCTGAACAAACTATCACAGCAGAACAAGTGAGCAATGCACTATCACAGCTGAACAAAACATCACAGCTGAACAAGTGAGGAAGCACTATCGCAGCTGAACAAACTATCACAGCTGAACAAGTGAAGAATGCACTATCACAGCTGAACAAACTATCACAGTTGAACAAGTGAGGAAAGCACTATCACAGCTGAACAAGTGATGAAAGCACTATCACAGCTGAACAAGTGAGGAAAGTGCTATCACAGCTGAAGAAGTGAGGAAAGCACTATCACAGCTGAACAAACTATCACAGCTGAACAAGTGAGGAAAGCACTGTCACAGCTGAACAAATGGGGAAAGCACTATTGCAGCTGAACAAGTGAGGAAAGCATTATCGCAGCTAAGCAAGTGAGGAGTGAACAAACTATCACAGCTGAACAAATGAGGAAAGCACTATCACAGCTGAACACTTCAGGAAAGCACTATCGCAGCTGAATAAGTGAGGAAAGCACTATAACAGCACTGTCACAGCTCAACAAGTGAGGAAAGCTGAACAAGTGAGGAAAGCACTATCACAGCTGAACAAGTGAGAGGAAAGCACTATCGCAGCTGAACAAACTATCACAGCTGAACAAGTGAGGAAAGCACTATCACAGCACAGTCACAGCTGAACAAGTGAGGAATGCACTATCAGCTTAACAAACTATCACCGCGGAACAAACTATCACAGCTGAACAGGTGAGAAAAGCACTATCACCAGCTGAACAAGTGAGGAAAGCACTATCACAGCTAACAAACTATCACAGCTGAACAAAAGCACTATCACAGCTGAACAAGTGAGGAAAGCACTGTCACAGCTGAACAAACTATCATGTCTGAAAAGTGAGGAAAACACTATCACAGCTGAACAAACTATCACAGCTGAACAAGTGAGGAAAGCACTATCACAGCTGAACAAACTATCACAGCTGAACAAGTGAGCAATGCACTATCACAGCTGAACAAAACATCACAGCTGAACTAACTATCACAGCTGAACAAGTGAGGAAAGCACTATCGCAGCTGAACAAACTATCACAGCTGAACAAGTGAGGAATGCACTATCACAGCTGAACAAACTATCACAGCTGAACAAGTGAGGAAAGCGCTGTCACAGCTGAACATACGATGAAAGCACTATTACAGCTGAACAAGTGAGGAAAGCACTATCACAGCTGAACAAGTGAGGAAAGCACTATCACAGCTGAACAAGTGAGGAAAGCACTATCACAGCTGAACAAACTATCACAACTGAACAAGTGAGGAAAGCACTATCACAGCTGAACAAGTGAGGAAAGCACTATCACAGCTGAACAGGTGAGGAAAGCACTATCGCAGCTGAACAAACTATGACAGCTGAACAAGTGAGGAAAGCACTATCACAGCTGAACAAGTGAGGAAAGCACTATCACAGCTGAACAAGTGAGGAAAGCACTATCATAGCTGAACAAGGGAGGAAAGCACTATCGCAACTGAACAAGTGAGAAAGTACTATCGCACCTGAACAAACTGTCACAGCTGAACAACTGAGGAAAGCTCTCTCACAGCTGACGACTGCAAAGACGAGAAAAACGGACAATGTTCCTGCAGAAGCGCCGAAGGTAGACGTGGACACCATGAGTTTGTCACAGAGGGGACAAAACCAGATGCGTCGAAATTAAAGTCAAAGGTGGAGGAAAGACTAAAGAGAATGAGAACGCAAAAGGCATACTTGAATGTTTTGGGGGGGGGAAAAGAGACGAGAGAAAGAAAGAATACAAGCGATGAACAAACACAAACGTATCTGATACGCTCACGCACACGAACAAGTCACGTTGACCTGGATATTTGACTCGCCATGACGATTCTGGTGACTAGTAGATATGGCGTCTCCAGCTTTCCCCTGGCCCCGCTCTTGGAGTTCTCTTGGGCCCAGAAAGGCAAACAGGCTGCTTTGGACAGAAAGCTATCATGGCGGTATTGGTGATTTGGTGGAGAACATGCTGTCTTGGAGAAGAAGCTGTACAAGAGTGAGGATGAGAAACTATTTTCACTCACAGTCACACTCTGTCTTCTACCAGAACCAGGAGACAATGACAGCAACGAGCTATCTTCCCTTCAATTTTTCATCTTGATTGATGCATCTGGGGCATTTTCGTGTATTTAAACTTCCCCTGAATTCTGAACTGAACGAAAAGAAAAGCTTACAAGGAGGAAACTCTATGAAGAGCTTGACAGCAAAAATTCTTCAGACAACAACTCAGTCCTCCTGTCAGCATCCCGGCATTGCAGCTCTGAACTCCTGACACTGAGGGGGGAAAGCTGCATCCAGGTCATGACCCATACATCTTCTGGAAGCCTTATTATTTTTTTCTGGCGCTGCCTGGATTCCACCAGTAACTTCTGGTTGGATGGGCGTCTCAAGGTGTTGTCTTTTTAGACGGACGTCTCACCCACATCGCTATGGGGACACCTGTTCTAAGTCAGGAAATCATTATGAAGTTCACCTTTATCCCTCCTCCAGCCAGATCCAGGTGGAACTCTTTTCGGCTGCCTCTACCTGTGGAGTTCTGGTTCTTTTCTTGCAGGAACTCGCGCCCTGTTTCATGAGATAGATTGAGGAGCCTACAACTCCCAGACCACACCCCACCCACATCCCACACCCCACCGCTTGCTCCAACCTCTATAGCGAGGATTTCGGCTTGACAACCACTTGTTGGTTAGACTGGCATACCTCTCAGCCTTGAAGTTGTGAGCTTGCTCCATTTTGCTTTCATGTGACATACTTCAATCACAATAAACTGCTTCGTTGAACCAAGGTGGAGTCCTGTATTCGGTCTCATGTCACCCTTCCTGATGATTTCTGGATGGTTTACCGGGATGATCTGCGGCCTCCCTGTTGTGTAGAACTCTGATGCCGGGGCTTCTGCTTGTGTAGCGTTTTCTTTGGCGCTGTTAACTGCATGTGCGATCTGAGGATGACACCGACTCCTAGAAGTGCCATGTGCCATATGATATTCCAGCTGTAACTTCGTTGGAGTGCGTTCTCACACATACAAAACATTATTATCCTCTCTCTCTCTCTCTCTCTCTCTCTCTCTCTCTCTCTCTCTCTCTCTCTCTCTCTCTCTCTCTCTCTCTCCACCGTGCGCGTGCACACACATAAATACACACACACACATGATCACGTGCGCGCGCGTGTACACACACACACACACACACACACACACACACACACACACACACACTATATGCACGCAAACAGATCAATTGTACACACACACGAGCGCGGGCACGCGCGCGCGCGCGAATACACAATGCACTCTCACAGAGAGTGCAAGAGAGAGAAGAGAGAGAGAGAGAGAGAGAGGGGGGGGGGGGGTCCAAAAGAAAACTGCGAGTCGCCTGCTGAGAGTGGAACCAATCTGACATTGCCCGCATGGCACCACTCTCTGCTGGCCATCTTGCACCATTTCCCACCGTGCACCCCACCCTTGAACCTAGAGCTGCGAAGCGCGGAAAACACCCAGTGCGAACGAAGAGAGTGTGATGTTTCTGTCAGGTGTTTGATCAGTGCTGACCAGACACCTGCTGGGCTTTCTTCCCACACACACATTACCTTGGGTTAACACTTCCTTCTTCTTTCTTTCTTTTTTGTACTCCTAGTTCTTACAGAACAGAGAGTACTTTACAATGGGAACGAAGAAATGCTGTCTGTCTGTTTGTCTGTCTGTCTGTCCGTGGTCAAAATGTGTTCCACTCGCTCCAGACAAAACTTCTGGGCCGATCTTTCTGAAAATTTGTAGGTATGTTCAGTATGGGTCACAGATGATGCCCGATGTTTCATTTTACCAGAATAGTCGTTACTAACGGCTATAACGGCCCCAAACGGTTTTTCTTCTTTACGGAATATCTCAGGAAGTTCCTCAGAAACCGGATCGTACTTTCATCTCCATGGCTGAAATGGCATCAATACAATTGACGTCATAGTAGAAAATGCGTCAGTTTAGAAAATACGTCACACACACTAGTGTACGTTTATATGCTTTGCATCTTTTTTTTCCTCGCTTTTTTTTTTTTTTTTTCCACACTGGGCTCGCGACTTGGCAATCATTGTCATCAGTAGGTAGGAGTCATGGTGGTGTTGCTGTTTGTCTGTTGGATACAGCAGACACCACCGAAGATCACCAAAGTGACGTGACGTGGTACGTGCGCTGCGTCTCTTCTGGTGGATTTTCTCATGACCTCATGATATTCATAGATAAATGACTGGTGAAACACAAAATGTCCTACAACATTTTCGAAAGCTGAAAAAAATGTTATTACTGAATCCGCTAGTCTCAGTGAATAGTAAGAACTTAAGAACTTATAACATAATCTCGAATATTCCAATCACATTATCAATCGATCCGAAAAACAAAACTGAACAATTATGCATACGTTCACCTTCCAAATGTTTTACATAAACCAACAACAGCACTACACTGACCGAAAATACAGAGATCTGAAAAGCGATAAGTCAAAGCAGGCTTGCAACTCGTCATTAGTGCTATGACGTCTGTCGCGGGAGTTCCCTCCTCTCTTGTCTCCCTTTTAATTGTAACACTGATGCACACAACGCATGCTTTAGTTTAAAAAAAAAATCAAGAATTGTGATGAATTAATAAAGCGTAAGCTAGATCTATATCTTTTTGTCATTTTGATTGATTGACAAAGTGTAAACTAGGCTATAATTATCATTTTGTATTTTGACTGATTAATAAAGTGTAAGCCAGGCCCTATATCTTTTTGTCATTTTGTGTGAATGTGTCTTTTCTGTTTGTCAAAGCAAAAGATACCATTTCATATATGGCACCGTTTTTTTATGTGTCAAACTTTGAAGGTTTCTTAAAGTCATAAGATCACTTAAAGGTCTATCAAGTCAATCTGAGATGATTTCAAAATCATTGTGAGGCACTCCAGACTCAAACACCACATTCACAAAATTCCATATTGGCGAGTCTTCAGGGTGCCCATGCGATACAGCCCCTTGACTGTGGAACACTTCCTGCAGGACTGTCCCACACATCAAAAGCTAGGAGCAGAGACCTGGCC
>JADBJO010005995.1:0-52500 GCA_016801955.1 Conus betulinus | reverse complement strand
AGGGGTGCATAAGAAGAAACTTGGCCTGGCAGAAAGGATGCAACAAGAAAATACTGATATCGCATGTGCCCAAGAGACACATTTGACCGTAAACCATCGCTTTCAAGTGAGGGGTTATGAGACCATCAGGTTGGACCGTGAGGAAAGAAACAAAGGAGGGGTGCTTGTCTTGGTGCGAATTCCATCGCCGCACAAGAACTCAAGATCAACACCAATCGACAGGCAGATCCAAGGGGTTGATATAGTCCTTAAGGAACACAAGATCAGGATCTACAATGTCTATTGTCCTCAAGATCGTGATCTTTCCCTCACATACATGAAACATCCCTGACAACAACTGTGTGGTGGTGGGAGATTTTCAGAGAGACGGGGCTATAACAGTCACTCAGAGAGATGGGGCTATGACGAGACGGACCAACCAAGAAGATGATGAACCCACCTTCTACTCTAGACGCTGGATGACCACATCAACACCAGATCTAGCCTTCGCGACCAATGACTTGTTCGCCAGGACCAATAGAACAGTCCTCAACCAGCTTGGAGGAAGTGACCACAAGCCCGTCAAACTCTATCAACCTCAACTTGCAGGCTCCTCAAGCAAAGTGTTTTTCCCCCCGCTGGAATATAAAAAAAGCGGATTGGACTCTCTTTGAGACCCTCACAGATACATACACAAAGCCAATCAACATCAAGCAGAAAGGACTCAAACAAGAAGATGATTCAAGAGTTCACAAAGACCGTCTTGAAAGCTGCTACAGAATCCATCCCAAGAGGAGCACGCAAAGACTACAAGCCCTACTGGGCGGAGGAACTCCAGAATCTGGAAGATGCCGTTACAGAAGCCAGGGACCGAGCAGAAAAGCAGCCATCACTGGAGAACAACATAGCGCTGAAAGAAGTAACTGCCAGATACAAGCTGTCCTGCGCACAAGCTGCAAGGAAAAGCTGGCAAGAGAAAACTGAAAGCCTGAATCTCGACAAGATGGCAGCAAGCTGTGGAAACTGGCTAGAACCCTCAGTAACGAAACAAGTCAGTCCACGATAACAATACAGAGGATGAAAAAATTACCTCTCTGGCAAAAAAGCAGCAGACCACTTCATAGACGTCTGTGAAAACATCAGCAATCTGGAAGTCCCTTCTGAACATAGAGCTGCAGTGCACAGGGCCCAAGGTGAACTTCATGAGAAAGAACCCCAAGAGGAAGTCATGACCACAGCTTTCACAGAGAAAGAGCTGGAGGAAGCGTTGCAGAGCCTCAACCTAAAGAAGTCACCTGGACCAGACGGAATCACCAATGAGATGATTCTACATCTTGGGATGAAGAGCAAGGCAGTCCTTCTAACAATTTTAACTCCCACTGGAAGACAGGATCAGTACCACAGTGTTGGAGGGAAGCAGACATGATCCCCATTCACAAAAAAGGAAAGGACAAGTTGAAGGCTGACAGCTACAGACCCATCAGCCTTACAGCTGCTTAGGAAAGCTGATGGAGAGACTTGTCGACACAAAGCTTGTCTAGCACCTTGAGGAGCATCAGCTGCTGAGCCCCTGAACAGGCAAGCTTCCGCCGCCAACACAGATCAACAGAAGATCAGATCACATTCATCACTCAAAGCATAGAGGACGCTTTCCAAGAAAAGGAGAACACGCTTGCTGTCTGGATTGACATGGAGAAGGCGTTCGACAAAGTCTGGAAGGGACGGACTCGGGATTAAACTACGGCGATGTATGTAGTGTCTGGGAGGATGTACACCTGGATCAGCCAGTACCTACACAACCGTCAAGCCCGAGTAAAGATACAGGGCCAAAAGAGCAAGAAGACGGTGCTGAGACAGGGAGTACTACAAGGAGTCCTTTCGCCAACGCTGTTCCTCATCTTTATAGATGACATCGTCAGAGATCTGCCAAGAGGGGTCAGAAGAGCGATCTATGCAGATGACCTGGTTCTATGGTGCTCTGAAGAGTACACCACTACAGCACAGGTACACCTCCAGACTGCGCTCAGTAAAATCAGTTACTGGACCAAGGATGGCTTGTCTCTGTCAACTCAAGCAAAACAACCTACACAGTCTTCAGCCTATCCAGCAAGAAGCAAGAGCCGAAGCTGACTCTGAACAACCAAAGGCTTGCAGAGAAACTCATACCTACCTGGGAGTGACCTTTGACCGCAGGCTCACTTGGAAACAGCAGATCACCAGATGCTGTAGCAGGGCCAAGCTGAGGTTGGTGATCATGAAGAAACTTGCAGGGACAGACTGGGGGACTGACGAACGTATCCTGAAGAGATTCTATGCAGGGAGAGTCCGACCTGTAGTTGAGTACGGCACGTCAGCATGGGCATCAGCTGCAAAGTCTGACCTCGACCATCTTAACAAGATACAGAACCAAGCTCAGCATGTCATAACTGGGCCATGAGATCCACCCCAATCCTGAAGATGGAGGAGACCACTGGGCTACAGTCATTGGAGGACAGAAGGGACACAAAGATCCTCATCCAGGCAGCAAAATTCAAACGCCTTGAAAAACCATCCAATGAACAACAGAATGAGCAGACCCACCAAGAGCCGGCTGAAAAGAGGCAGCTTCATCCACCAGTCAAGACGCCTTGAAAGACAAACCCCAGTCATGATGGAACACAAAGCAAAGCCTTTCCCGGCAAATGTTTACCCACCCATCTTGGAAGAGGCAGGTGTTCCCAACAGTCGTCACCAGCATTCCCGGAGTGGAGAAGAGAGGAACCACAGTCAGACACCCAAAGGAAAACCCTGGCCATGGAGTACATCTGCAACCAGTACCCCCAGGAAGACTGGACCCATGTCTTCACAGATGGCTCCGCCACAGAAGCAACGAGGGATGGTGGAGCTGGAATCTTCCTCCGATACAAAGACGGAGATGAAGAAATTGCAATCCCAAAAGGAAATACTCCACCAACTTCCGAGTTGAGCGAGAAGCTCTCTGTGAGGCAGCCACAACAACAGTCTCGCAGAACTCCATAAGAACAACAGGGCAGGGGGTGGTGTTCTCAGACGCTCTCTCCGTGCTCCAAGCCCTCAAGAACTCCCGCTGCAAAGAACAGAACCATCTGACTTCAGCCCTTGTTGCCCTGAGTGCCAGGGTGGAGAAAGTGGTGGTATCAGAGGCAACAAAAACGCGGATATTCTGGCAAAAGACAATGCACAGAAGGAGCAGGCCAACAACCAGGGTCATACGATGAAATCAAGACAATCATCAAAGCACAGCAAGGAATAAAGTGGCGCCTCAAGCACCTCAAACACAACTCAGAAGACAAATACCATTTGCTGAGACGACGGGAACAGGTCAAGATCTTCCGCCTGAGGACTGGACACAATTGCCTGCTCCACCACATGCACACAAAATTTGGACGTTGGATAGAGTGGAGAGTGCTCTTGTGGTGAGGGACCAGTGACAACCAACAACATCCTTCAAGACTGTATGACGCATGCAGCATCCAGAAGAAAGTACTGGCCAACACCGACAGCAATGGAAGCCAAGTTGTGCGGCACCCTGGAGGAGCTGCGGTGGACGGCAGCCTTCATCGAGGACACCGGGCTGCTCATCTGACGGGAAGGGAACGAGGAAGGAAGAAGACTTGTATCATGCGTATTAATTCTATAACCTCCCCCCCCCCCCCCCCCCCCCCCCCCCCCCCCCCCCCACACACACACACACACACACACACACACACACACACACACACACACACACACACACACACACAGACACAGAGAGTTGAATCGACTTTCAGACAATACAAATCTTGCTGGGTAGAGCAGTCAATATAAAGCTACTTAGACTTTAGCAGAAGATTATATGAAGGAAAGAACTGAGACCCTGAGAAGAATCGGCGACAGGCCTAAAGGCCTACCTGCATTTGGAGCCGACTACTATTCTTCTTCCTAAAAGACTGGTTCACTCAAAAAAAACGAGTAGGTCACCAGCGCGCATGTTAAAAAAGTAAAATGAAATCAAATAAAGTGCAACTCAGCCTGTTGGCCCCTGGAAACAAAAATTTGGCAACAAGGGGTCGCACACGATATTCAAAAAGTTAAAAGCAATGGCCAGATTCAGGCCCAGGTAACCATAAAATATCTGGGGAAGTTAAAATAGAAAAAGTCAGTCAATATGCAGATCTCAAGACTGTCGTATCAATTTGATTTTTAAATGAGACTGCATTTGTGGCAATCTTGATGGCACCCGGCAGTGAGTTCCACAGCCGTACAGAACTAGGATAAAAAGAATGTAGATGGCTGTCAATGTTTGATGCAGGTATGGCATAAGATTGACCGCCACTCCTGGTGCTACTTTTATTCAATACTACCGGGGTATCAATTAGTTTAGCTCTGCCTTTGAAGAAGATATTAAGTTTGATAAAAGCTCTTCTCTCTTCTAAGGGTTTCCATTCTAATTTCCTCATGTTCTTCTAGTATTCCCCTTCTCTCTGATATGGTTCCTGTTACGAACCGTGCTGCTCTCTTCGGAATCTTTTTTCGAGGTTATCAATGTCCTTTAGATGGTAAGGATCCCAGACTGAGCAACCGTATTCCAGTACTGGTCTAACCAGTGTGTTTTGTAGCAGTCGTCTTTAACCTTTTTGGGCAGTCGTTGATATTCCTGTATAAGAAAGCTCAGATGTTATTTGCTTTCTTACACACTAAATTGTAATGTCTTTCCATTTGAGACGACTATTTAGGCTAATCACGCCTAAATATTTTGCAGCATTGGTTTCTTTAAGAATAGTATTATGAATAGAATATTCTGATCTAGTTGGTGAACGTTTATTACATATACGCAACACTTGGCACTTCTGGGGATGAAATTCCATTTTCCAAGTTCTTTCCCACTCCTGTAAAGCGTTTAGATCTTCTTGTAGAATGCGTGTAGCATTCTTGCTTCTGATTGTTCTATATACTAAGCTGTCATCTGCAAAAAGCACTATACTATACTATACTATACTATACTATACTATACTATACTATACTATACTATACAGATTCAGACATACAAATCTTTGTGGGTAGAGCAGTCTATATAAAGCTAAGACCTTAAGTTACGCTCTCTGATATAAGTTACAATGTGTGTTACTGACGATACGGCCTTGACCCGCAATGTTTCTATTCCGGGTTGTCCCGCATGCGTGGAAGGGAATTTGGCGCGAATATGGTGGAACTGAGGTCGACTTTGTCAACTAACTGCAAGGACTTGATTTGAAATTCATATACAGTCATAGCAAACAAAATGGTAAATGGAATATGGCTGAGAGGAGGGCGAAACTGCACATTTTAACACGTTTTTGTGTTCAACTTGTGGTTTAAGTCTGTTGAAGTCGGGGATTGTTGCTCTCTCGTCCGTTGGTACTGCTACCATTATTGATGTTGCGACTAGGCTAGTCCTTCAATGAGTCAAATAGAAATCTTGTGATCGGTGATGAAATATCATCATTATTCTGCCCAGCCTTGTCATCAACAGTCCAGTTCAAATTTTGAGCTGCGCGTTTGTTATTCTCCCACAGTAATATCGGAAATGTACGTGTAACGATTGCGCGAGTGTAGTTCCAGATTATGAAATACTGTGGGATAACAGTGCATAGAAAAAGCAAAGAATATTTGAAGATTTGTCGGCGAGTTTCAGAAGCAGGGAGCCTCATGTCTTGGGCCCCAATTTAGATATGAAAATGTATTGACATACATAATTTAAAACTACAGCCAGTAAAGGTTCAACTTCCAAGTGTTCAAAGGCAAACAACACGTTGGTTATACTCGGGCCAGCTTTGTAGGTGTGTGCTAACTCAATATGAATCAGTCTTTGTCAAAGACACCAACTTAAGTGCACATGCATGCACGTTGCATACACACACACACACATATGTGACAGTTTCAGTTTTATCAGGTAGGTGTCACTGCATTGGAAAAGTCCATCACAATATATGCAATATCACATCTAAAGGGAAAGAAAGACCTTGGAAAGGATGTTCAGCTATTGGACAATGATGTTTTCTTTTATCTCATCTCTGCCATATCAATATCATTCTCAGTGACATCTATTAGCCACTGAAAATATGAAGCAGTAGCAGAAAAAAAAAACTTCTAAAACTGAAAGAAAGTATTTGCAAAAAGTTTATAAACAAATGCGTAAACCACTAAATTGCATCAAGTACTTTGAACATGATTACTGTTACTGAAATGGTGCAATTGTTAACACATCTTGAAAGAGAGGAGCTGTTAAAACGGAAATAAAACAGATGAAATAAAAAGAAAATGTATTTCCTCAGCTTTATTATTTGTTCTTCAGTATTTGAAAACTCAAAACTTGTGATATTCTTTGACAGTTTTACCACACTAATTACATTCAACATTCATTTTTTGCACTGAATTAGAGAAGATATGTGATTGCTTGTTTGTTTTCATTGTCCTGAGTGTTGTTTATCTTGCCTGATAGAGACCAAAGAGGTTGATCTACATCATGTTTTGTCTTGGGTTTTTTTTTTATATGTCTGTTTTGTCTGGCGGATTGATGATTATTATTGTAATTTCTCTTAAAAAATTTAATCTTGCTGCTGATGAATATTAAACATATCAAGCTTTCCTCAATCTTACCATCAGTGTGTACAACCATTCGATCATTGCTGACACTGTGAAATGCTCGCAAGAGTATTGTCAGTGGGACCAAGAAGTTCAGACAAGGTGATGTTTTTGACTCCCATAATTTGCAGAATGACAAAAGCTTTTGATAGTTGACTGTCAGAGCTGTAGACTACAGGGGGGAGAAAGCAAAACAAGAGCGCATGATGATGATGATTTTTATTTCAACCCTGCAGGACATCCGGAATTTCTTTGGCCCAGCTGGAGCATCAAAGAAGCCATCGACGCAGACAAAACCAGCAGCTCCACCAACAAAGCCTAGAACCCTTGATACTAAAGCAAGAACACTCCTAAATCATCGAAAAAGCAAACCTCCCGCACAAACCCGTCGCCAAAATTTTGTGAAAAATAAACCACCTCAGCTACCGGAGGAGGATGAAGATGATGATGTTGCGATCATTTCAGTCTCTGACGAAGAAAAGCCAGCTGGCAGGAAAGTCAATGGCAGGACTAATGGAAAGGGAACATCTCCCAGCAAAACCAGGGGAAAGAACCCATCACCAGAAAAAAACGAGAAAGCCCAAGCTACAGAGAAGAATGGGTCAAAATCAAAGTCTCTTGCACCCAGAAGCCAGATCAAAGAGGAAAACCAAGCTGACAGTGCTGAATGGTGATTCTGACGGTGATTCTGACAGTGAAGTGCCAAGGAAAGAAGGGAAAAGCAAAACTCCAAACAAAACAAAAAGTAAAACTACAGTAGTCGACAGTGAACTTGACAGAGATGAGGACAGTCCTGTGAAAAGGCCATCTGCATCCAAGTATAGACGCCGTTTGTTGGAGATCAGTGATTCTGAGGAAGAGGAAATAAAACAGAAGAGGGGCCCCAAACGAAGTAAACAGGTAAGTGGCATTTGAAGTTATACATAGGAGTATTATAGGAGGAGATAAAACGTCAGGGTGGGATGGGGTCATTGCTGGGAAAGGAATGATAAGATACTGCCACATTGAACTGAAATGATGTTCCGAGAAAGCCATTAGTGACATGAAAAGGCACATTTTTGTAAGGGGAGTAACCATTTCAGAAAGTGCAGTGTGGCTGTAGAGAGAAATAAAGCAGCTGTTACTGAAAATGGGCTGGATTTTAACAGAGCCTTGTGTGTTTGTGTGTGTGTAGTGAAGCGTTTTGTTTTTTTTTTTCTCTCTTTGTTGGATGTGATGTCAAATACAATAACACAGTTACCATCAGAATTGTTGCTTTTTCCCAGCGTGATAACGCTTGCTGTCGCATGTGAGTGCAAGTGAGTGTGGTAACTAGAAAGTACACATGCCTCGTGGTGTTCATATTTCATGCTCACTAGTATCACAAACTGTCTCTTTTTACGCTAGCCTTGTGGTTTTTCAGCATTAGGATTTTCAGAAAGTTGGGGGATGGGGGAACCTGAGGGGAAAAAAAAGGCTTATTCTGGTTGTCTTTTGAACACTTAAACTAGAGCATAGAGCCAATTGAAAGCCGCAGAGTTTGAATCTTGAGATCTTGTTTTTGTTCACTCACGCAGTCACAGCTCACTGCCCTTTTCTGTTACTTTGCTCCGCTTTTCTGATACAGCTGCACAATTGTCGCCTACAACTATTATATGCCCAGCACAGCATAAACTAGGGAAGACACAGATTCCGGTTTAAGGCTTTTGAAATACTAACAGATTGATGTGCTAAGCATAGACTGATATAGTGAACACTCTCCCTAGGGTTTAGAAAGAGGATGTTCTGATTGGTGTACTGGGTTCTAGCATATGTGGAAATAACCCAGACATGCGCTGTTCACTGTTTGAAGTTCTGTTTTTTTGTGTGCAAGCTTGGACAAGTAAACATAAACCGTAGAAAAGCACAATTCTATAATCATGGATTAACTAACTGCCTTATATTACTGACTTATTTCGTCATCCTACCTCTGGATGCGAATATTATGGCTATTTTCACTCAATACAGATGAAAAAGTACTGTCCTACATTGTTGGTAAACGGAGGAAAGCAAAATCAAAAAGTCCCAGTACATGGTGGGTCTGAGCAGACCCCATACTCCCAAAGGAAAAGCTGAATGCTGTACATTGTGGGTCTGGCCAGATGCATGCATTTAGAAGACAAAGTTAACAAAAACACAGCTGGCCGAGTACATCGTGAGTCTGAGCAAGAGTTTATTCCTTCAAAAGACAAGAAGTATCTGTGGAGACTCGTAATGTATGGCAAAGCTTTATTCCTTTGCAGAAAGCTTGGGTGTCTGGAAACTTACAAAGTATGGCAACGAAAATTGTAGGTAACGTACATGGAAGGTTAATGGTGCAATTTTTCCTCTCAATCCTCTAAAGTCAGTACCAAGGTATAATTCCACTTTGCTGTTTGTCGCATAGTGTGAAGAGAGAGTTAACTATAGGAGCTATATATATATAATGCTAACAGCAAAAGGCTTAATAGTTTTTTTTTCTAGAGAAATAAACTGATCCTTGTGGAAAATAGGAAAAAGAGGGAAATCATTTGTTACACTGAGGATCACTGTTATTTTGCTTGGGATCACAACTGTTGTCTTTATTTTCCAAAGAACGATATTGGTTAAACCCTTGTTTTGTTACGAAAAACAGACATTATCACAGAAGAAACATTGTTAACAGGAAAAAGCAACTGTAGTGGCTGTTCACCATGACAGGGCAAAAAGGGTCTGCAAAGTAGGGATCATAGTTGTGGTTCAGAGGATCATGACTATTCCAGTTCTTGTTGTTTTCTTTTATAACTGTTGTAGCCATGAAAGTAAGGAAAACACTTGTGAATTGAAGGGAAACCAGAGAAAAAACGGTATATAATTCCGTGGAAAAACACTTTTGATCCTGAGGGATAGCAGTGTAAACCCATTTTTCCAGAAGAATAATAGCCCTTTTCCTATAACAAGATAGCTCACCTTATGAAACTTGTTCGCTCCTATTGTTAATAGTACCAGTCTTCTTCATCATTCTTGTAGCATCAATAGGAAATGGGTTGACAGTCACAATTTTCCTGTTCATGTCCTCATGTCATAGAGGAGATCTTCACCATCCCCAAAAGTCAGAAAAATTCATACCGTGACACTCTGTGTGATAGACATGTGTTCAGCTACTCCTCCGCTTCCCCCCAGTTCCCTCCATCACCCCCCCCCACCCCCCCCCCCCCCCCCCACACACACATTGATACATAACAGTGACATTCAGAGAATGAAAAAAAAACCCCCGCTGAACAATTTTTTTTTTATGCAAAGTGACACACTAACACTTTGAACATGCACACACACACATGCACACTCGACACACACCCACATTAGCGAAGGTGGCCTTGATTTCTCCTCCAGCTTGGGAAAGAAACAGGGCACATTTTGATCTTGATTACACTGATGTGAGCAAAACTGACCAACCAAATAATTTATTGTATTCTGTAAAGATGCATGTAAAATATCCTTAACATCTTAAAGTTTGCATAGATGGTGCAGTATTGTCTAATAAACAAAGTGAACACAGCCGTTTCAGCCTCAGTGTGAGTGGGTGAATGTGCACATACACTCCCATGCACGTGCATGCGTGTGTGTTTGTGTAAGTACGCATGCGCCCGTGTGTGTGCGTGCGTGTGTGTGTGTGTGCGCATCTTAATTTTAAAAAATGTTTAAAATTTTGACTACTTTTTTGTGCAACAGCGCACAAAGTTTACGCTCACGTGCGCGTGCGCATACACACTCGCACACACACACGCACTCATGCATGCACGCACATGGGAATGTACATGCACATTCACCCACTCACACTGAGGCTGAAACGGCTGCGACACTTTGTTCCGCTTTTGTAAGTTATATGTCACCTCGCGGAACAAAGTGTCCGCAGGATTTCTACGAACACTTTGAAAGTCAGTTCATGGTACAAAGTGTCCACAGGGGACAAAGTGTCTGCATGTGGACACTGTGTTTCTGTGGACTCTTTGTACCGTCACACGGCCCATACCTTTCACTTCTCTCCCACATCAAAACCAATTGTAGTTTCCAAGTTTTATTGTTATGGCATGGTTGGTTGGTTGGTTGGTTGGTTTTTTTGGGTTGATGGGGTTGTGTCTTTTTTTTTTTCCTAGTTGATATCACCTAGAATAGATAGATATTAAATTTGAAACACACACACAGATATTAAATTTGAAACACACACACACACACACACACACACACACACACACACACACATATAAACTCTTTCTCTCTCACTCTCACTATCCTTCTCTCTCTCTCTCTCTCTCTCTCTCTCTCTCTCTCTCTCTCTCTCACTCTCTCTCTCTCTCTCTCTCTTCTCTCTCTCTCTCTCTCTCTCTCTCTCTCTCTCTCTCTCTCTCTCTCTAGTCGTACACCCTGTTGTCTCACACCACCCTATCCCGTGCTGACTGCTATCATCCTCCCACTGTCCTCTCTTCTTGTGTCCTCGTGGAAAGTTACTGAAGTTCTAATGCACATGTGACAAACCCAAATTTATTCTGATTTGATTTCAAGGCTTTCATCTTTAGTAAAGATAATGGATGATTTATTTTCCACCTACTCCCCATCTCCCACCCCCCTCCATACACACACCTCTTCCCTTCCAGCTCCACTTGTCTTCCCTCCTATTCCAGTCTTTGTTCCTTTTCTCTTTTTTTTCTGAAAGTGATGTTGTAGGAAATATTCTTGCTATCACGAGTGAGATTTTTTTTTTTTTTCTGCCTTGTTAAATCAGAGCTGTACATCAAATCTGAGGTTGGTGTTTTTTTTTTTTTTCCTTGTCTTGCAGAACTTGGATGACAAGGTGCAGCCCAAAACGAAAGGAAGCAGGATTATTGATTCAGGTAAGTCAGAAAAGCTGTGGAGTGGGACGGAATGCATGCTGTTACTCACCATGACCGCTGGATGTGATCAGCTTGAGAATGAGATCTGTCATTTAGTGTACATAGTTACCTCCCCCCTCCCCCCTGGAATTTAAAGGATTTAGAATGCAGGAAAAATGATGAGCTAGAATATTATTTTGAAAAGTGCTCCATAATTACCTCTTTATATGATAGTATTATCAAGGCTTATTGGTGAAAAATAATTGACAAAGTAGATTGGTTACAAAAAGTGTGAATGTTCAAGAGAACAAAGAGCAGGCATAATGAAAGAAGCATGCGTGTATGTACCTAAGAATATTGATGTAGTGCAGGGTGTGGGGGTGCATGCGCAAGGAAGAATAAATGGATATTCAGAAGTGTGCAGAAGTGTCCACAATGTATATTCATGTTGAGTGCAGTGCGAGTGATAAGTGACTGTAATAGCCCCGTTATGACTAGAACGATTTTTCTTCTTGTAGTTTTTTTTTTTTTTCTTCAGTTTTTGATTTTGTTTGTTTAATTGTTTGTTTGTTTTGTTTACCACAGATTCTGGGGAGAACGAAGAAGAACCTCAGCCCAAAAAGAAACGTGGTAGACGAAAGAAAGAAGCTGTAGTCTTTGTTGACAATTCAGTGATGATTCCGTTGCTGGGGAGAAAAGATTTCAATTATTTGTTTAATCAGGCATTGTTGTAACTGGAATATTACAGCGATGTTGTCAGTCCTGACCTGTTCCATGCCTGTATGATGAATTAAGCTGTCACACTTAAGCTTTGGCCTCAGTGCATACATGAGAAATCACCCCATCATGGGTTTTCTCGATTTTTGCCTCACTCCAAAACAGAAGTCTTCTGTGGATTGTCAGGAGAGGAGTATTGCTATGCCATGAATGTAGCAGTGCCATTGTGGGGGTGTCAAGATGTTTTCCACATTTAAACAGTGTGCAGACTAGCAGACGAAGTGCAACAAAATGGCAGATGGTTGGTGAGCAAGCTAGTACGAGTTCAAACAAGTTAACTGACATGAAGCAAGAGAAGCTGTTCATTCCTTGTGAGACAGAACCCTGGCCAGCTGAAAGGCATCTGTTTCTCTTCAGAGACTTGGGAGGAGTTGTGTCTGATTTTTCCAAGTTTCCAGATGAGCCTCCATGGACTTTGTTCACATCAGAGATTCGTTTTGATCTTGCAGCTTTTCACAAAGAGTCTACCAGCTCTCTGGCATACAAGGCATTGTATGCTGAGCTCTGTTCAAAACTCCTATCATATCATCAGAAAATTTTCACTGACGGTTCCAAGTCTGTAGATGGAGTGGCTTGTGCAGCCTATTGCCCTCATGCTCCTTCTCTCAGATACTGTTAGAAACATATTCCTTCGGATGCTTCTGCTTACTCTGCTGAACTTGCAGCTCTGGTTCTGGCACTGAGGATAATCTCACAGTCTAAGAAGAGGGACTTTCTGGTTCTGTCAGATTCACTGTCAGCTTTGGAGGCCATAGCTAGCCGCAACCTTCAGCATCCAGAACTTTTACACTTCTTTGAACTTTTTACCAAGTTGAAAGTGGAGGGTTACAACATTATTCTGGCTTGGGTTCCTGGTCATGTTGGCATCGGAGGGGATGAAATGGTTGATCGTTTGGCCAAGAATGCCACAAGAGAGAAAACTGTCCAACATATACATCCCCTGCTCAGATCTGAAACCCAAAATTAACGATTATGTCAGAGACCTCTGGGCAGGAGGATTGGAATACACAGACGGATAACAAAAACTCTTTCAGATCCGTCCAAACCTTAAGGAGTTCCTCTCATCTACGTCTGGGGGTCGTAAAGAAGAAACAGTTCTGTGCCGGCTGCACACCGGCCATTCATATTTTACCCATTCCTACCTTTTAAAGAGTGAAGAAGCTCCGTGGTGCATTCCATGTCATGTGCCACTCACAGTGAAACATATTCTTTTTAGAGTGTTGGGGACTTGCACAATGTGAGACACAAAACATTTTACAGCAGAGTCCATGAAAATCCTGTTCAGAGATGTCCCACTTGTTGTGATCTTTGGGTTTTTGAGAGAGTAACATTTTTCATCTGATTTAAGATTTTATGGATTAAAGATTTTTTAACAAAGTTTCTGGTGCGTTTCTAAAAGTCATTTAAAGAGATGTGTGAAAGTTTGTTTGGTTTTTTTTTTTTTTTTTTTTTTTTTTTTAATGGCTGATGAGTTGATTTTAACATGGTGACAGCCCTGATGTGGCCCTTTGTGGTTGGCTGGGCTATAAGCAACATTATCTTATCTAATCTTATCTCAGAGACTTGGGGGGCTGATCTACGGCAGTCTCAGAAATGGTTGTCAGCAACATGGTCTTGTTGTCAAACTGCCAGAAGTGAGATGGACTTCCATTGCTGGCTGTGTTCAGAAGGCAAACGCAGCTTTGCTCTGGTCACTGAAGTCGAGCTAGCAATATTCTGAAAGCTACACAGTTAGATACTGCTTTGACTCGTATGGCCCCATTATCTGTGCACAAGAATTTTATTCCTTTTCTTTCTTTTTCCGTTAAGTGGGTGGTTTGGAGTCATTGCCGTGAGTCGAGACAATACGTTGCCGTTTTTGACAATGCATGAGCCACGTTTTTGAGGAGGTCGTCTCATTTTGTGCTGGCTCTGACGATGGTCAGATGGTCCAATCAGATACATTGGTATGAAAATGTGGTGGCTTTGCACAACATTGAATGTAGATCTTTAGTGTGTGTCATTTGTTTGTTGGGCACCGTAACATGTATGGAGGCAAATAGAAGGAAATCAAGCACCTCTGTTTCTTCTCTCTCTCTCTCTCTCTCTCTCTCTCTCTCTCTCTCTCTCTCTCTCTCTCTCTTGCTCCTTTTCTTTTCCTTTTATTTCTTTCTTTTTTTGCTGTTATCTCTGCCACTCCAGAGGCATTGGCTCCCTGTTCACGGTCATACCCTGGTTTGATCAGTCGCAGCCCGGGCACTTGGGAATCCAAAGAAGGGTCAGCGTGAGGTCATGAACTAAGGCAACCCATCAGTGGCGTCCATTCTGATCCAGCCTAGCAGGGCACCACCTACCAAGCCCTGTGCTAAGGACAAGAATGGCCGTGTTGCAGAGCCAGCATGACGGAGTATCCGCCACTGGAGGGTGCCACCACATCGATCCAGTGACAGTCTCTCTGTGAAGTCATCGATATTGGCAACATTGACATGAACCCCACCACGGGCATACGCTTGGAAAGGAGTTTGAAGATGAGGTCACTATGAGAGCAAGGCATAAAGGGCCACGGAATTGAGACTTTTTATGTCTATCAAATGGGATGCTTTTTTTTTTTATGTCTATCAAAGTGGATGAGGATGGTGTTACATGAATCTGGTCTAAGACAGCATGGCAGGGCTTTATGCTTGGTTTCAGAGTATGCCCATAGGTCGGCTAGACCTGAGAGATACAGGCACCTGCTGTGTTGGTGATAAAATTTGAGCAGCGCTGTGGAACGCGTCCATTTAAGGGGACTAAACTTGACTGTGTGGTTCCAGTCTTTCCAGTTGAGGCCACAGCAAACCTGACCCCACTGGTCATGGGCCGACTAATCCCGCCAAGATGTAAATGGCTTTGATGGAGAATTTAACCCCACTACTTCGCAGCCAAGAATCTTCTGTGATAACCATTGCGCCACGGCTGCTGATATTGTTCTCTGATATTGACTTCTACTGTGCAGATGAGGACCGAAAGCCGCGTAAAGGAAGCTTGGATGCCTTTGTTACCCATAATGCCCACCCGACCAGCAAGGTCACAGAGGCTAAGAAACCTCCCGAAGGAAAGAAGCAGGCAATCACTGCAGCCGATTTCTTTGGGGGAGGAGCAGTCCACCGAACTGATCGGCCCACGCCACCTGCTAAAAGGAAAGTGGTGAGTGATCTGTTATAGTTCAGGTGTGTGTGTGTGTGTGCATGTAAAGCCCTGACCTACTCTGTCAACATGGAGAAAGATGAGTGATGTCATTAACTGGGGGTTGGGAGGGGTAGGGTTCATCATGCAGCAAGAGTTTTATCTGGAAATTCGATCATGAATTCCAAATCAGCAATGTGTTTGATTGAGTGTTGAAGACCAGCCAGTAGTCTTACAGATAGTAAGCCATTGAACTGAGAAAGGTTTGTCATGTTGAAGGCATAGCATTACGGAACACACAGACCAGTTTTCTCCTCTTGCTGTGTTAATCTTCCCTGAATTGATCTAGGTTCTGATTTAGTGCTGGGTGGACGAAGGTCTTCAAGTTGTAAAATGTTGACCTTATGGCTGGTACCAATCCATGACTGTTGGCTCCTAAGATGAGCGGTGATTGGACTGTGACCCCCGCTATAGACATACACATGGGGAAAAAAAGAGATTGGTTTGATTGTATTTGTTCCAGTGTAACTGAACTGACTGTAGACAAAGTGACATATGTCATAAGGCTGTGTCTGTGTGGTTAAAGTATGAGAATTAACACTTTAGTATTGTTTTAATGTTATTCTCTGCAATCATTTACAGGATTTTTATTTATTCTTTTTAATTTGGACATTTGTTTCTTATATTTCTGGCTGATTCATTATGCTCTCTGGTGTTCCTTAAATTGGAAAGTTCTGATAAATTTCTGTGTGTGGTTATTACATTTCTTTTTTTTTTGTTTCCTGTTATTTGTTTAAATATCATGATCAACTTAAGAGTCTTTGTTTATTGTCTTGAATGTTATGATTCAGGCAGATACAGTGGATGTTGAATTCCATGACGATGAGGACTTGGCAAAGACACTTGGAGAACTGGATAAAGAACAAGCCAAGAAGGTAAAGAAGCAGTATCTTTTTTGACATACATTTTAGACTTGAACATCATTATCCTGTTGATGTAATTTGTGCTCCAGTTTAGTTAATAAAAAAAACTCAGTATTCTCCTCATTATAGAAAAATAAACAGAAAAGAGGAGGCGTAATGTGTTTACCACTGTGTTTATCTTTTAGGAAGTTTTTCCTTTTTTGTTTTTAGTTTTCACATGAGATCGGCCTTTCAGAATTGTTAGGAAAAGTCAACGAGCATGGGAGTTTTCATTATCATCATCATCATCGTCATATGTTTTCTTACACACATATTAGCTCAAAATATGAATTAGCATAAGTCCTGAGCCTTTAGAGATTTGTTCACACACACACACACACACACACACACACACACACACACATGTTGGTGTGCACGCACACGCATACATGCAGACGCACATGCACACCACATGTGTATGTGCATGCACGCATACACACATGCACACACACACGCATGCACGCACGCTCACACACACACACACACACACACACACACACACACACACACACACACACACACACACACAAGTATACAGACAGACACCCACATACACACACCACACACACACACACACACACACACACACACATGCTGAAAGTTTCTACATTGTTGGGCATGAGCAGTTTCTGATGTTGAAATGCAAATCTGAACCTGGTTGATACAGTGGATAAGGTGTCGGAGTCTTAGTTCCCAAGTCGGGGGTTCAGTTCACACACAAGCCGTCGAAATTGGAAGAGGTTTTCTCCTGGGAATAAACATCTGTGCAGACACCAGTCCTCTTCTAGTCCTTCAGATCAGTCCTGTCACCAAGGTCCTGTACAGTGAATGTTTGCCTGACAGAAAACCTTGCACACATGTCAACTCCCGTTGCCCCTTTGGAGATAGACCATTGAGAGGTGGTGGCGTGAACAACAGAGAACGCAAAACGCATCCACATTATTGTGTTCAGCTGTCATCCCTGAAGACAGAGTGTGGTTACCAAAATGGTGGAACTGCAAACGATGGTATTCACTAAACTCTGATGGATGCTGAACCTCTGAGGTCTAGCAGATGAACAGTCAAGTGTGTCTGGTCAGAGGCCCATAGTAAAGACCGCCACCTAAACTGCTGAAAACGTGTTGCCTAAAGGGACAGGTCATTGCAAAACATCAGGGGCCGTGAAGACAAACTGTATGAGGGCCTGGAAGATCTGAAGAGGGTTGCTGCATTTATTCAGGATGCAGGTGAACATCTGATGAGATGAATGATGAGGTGAACTTGTGATGAGGGTGAACATGTGATGAGGTGAACATGTGATGATGAGTGAACATGTGATGAGGTGAACGTCTGATGAGGTGAACGTCTGATGAGGTGAACGTCTGATGAGGTGAACATGTGATGAGGTGATGAGGTGAACATGTGTGAGGTGAACGTCTGATGAGGTGAACGGGGAATGTCTGAACGTGATGAGGTGAACGTGATGAGGTGTGATGAGGTGAACATGTGATGAGGTGAACGTCTGATGAGGTGAACATGCGATGAGGTGAACGTCTGATGAGGTGAGGTGAACGTCTGATGCGATGAACAAAGTAGTAGTTTCAGTTGTGGAAGGAGGGCAGAAATCTAAGGTTTAGGGAACTGTTATGGGTAGGCAGCTAATTAGGGTGCCCAATGGAGGTGCTGAGAAAGTTGACAAGCCTTCACCATCAGGGCAGGTTTGAAAGATTTGTAGATTGAAGGAAACACAACCGAACAAAAGGAAAAGTGCAGTTTGAAAAGAGATAGAAATCAAGCTCGATACACGCCTAACACAGGCACATGCTCTAGGACAGCCACGGATGTAAGCATCCACCCATTGCTCTCCTTCAGTCACCAGGTAGCTTGCATTGACCCTTGCACTCCCTCCTCCACGCTCTGTTCCTTTCCCAGTTAAACTAAAGACACTTGCCTGTTTTTCTGCCACAGCCAAGAAGAGAAGTCAGCCCCAAGAAAGAGATGGCGGACATGGAAGAAGGTATGATCAGTGTAAGACCTTGCATAGTATCCACATGGTATGCAGGTTTCTACTATTGGTGTCCCGTTTACCTTTTAAAGTACCTTTTTTATGTAAACATGTATGTAATAGCCACCTTTTCTGGAACACCAGACCATCTGAAGAAAATGGGGTACTGTGTTTTTTTTAATTTTTTTTTTAACCCTCTGCCTATGGCATGACCGTGCTCTATGACAATGAAAATACAATGCCAAGTGAGGTAACTCTGCAGCACATACATACCATAAAGACACCTCAATAAAAGAATTTCCGTTTTACCCATCAACTCCATGAATTTAATGAAAAAGAAATTGCAAAGATATCATTTCATTCAAAACAGCAATAAGCCCCATAGGTAGTGAAATGGTACAGGAGAAAAAAAGACTAATTCTACTTCAGTGTTCTGAAATTGGTTTTCCTGAATTCACTGATCCAACAGAATGGATTAGGAGCACAAAGTTTTCCAAGTCTAAACAAAGTAATAGAAACCTTCAGGAATAAAACCGATATTATTCTCAACACTAAATAATTAACTTTTGTTGTGAAGGGGGGGAAAAAAAAAACTCAACAATTTTGTTTAACAAACTTCTTCTGACTACTGAGGGTAAAAAAATAACTAAGAACAGATTACTGACAAATGAACTTTAAATTGTGATGGAATTCAGCAAAAATATTTGCCAAGCCTTTGCACAAGTGCACTGAGCGCAGTCGACACACCCCACACACACACACACACACACACACACACACACACACACACACACACACACACGTGTGGTGATGATGTACCCCTTGTCCGTCTCCTCTTGCTTTTTGAAAAATGAGGCAGTTTTTTTATTTAGGCCAAAGTTTGTCTTTACCCTTTTCTGTTTGCTTTTGTGCAGCAAATATATTGTTTTCTTGCTCAAAGTCTGTCAAAATTCTTCTGAAATCAAAAGATTAAAGGTAACGCTCCCACAGACAAATCAAGAGACACACCCACTGACTGAAATTTGGTTATCGTCTGACCTGATTTCCTGCTGTCAAAACAAGTGAAAGTTTTTGGGGGCTTCACTCTTGTAGCCAATCACTCTAGTCAACGGTTACAGAATCTCTAGCAGCTTTTGTTTTGGAATTTTCCGTTTTTGGGGGGCTGGGCCCAGCAGCAATGGGCAATTCGACATCACCGTCATCATCACCCAAATCATTATCGATTCCAGCCTCAAAATTGGTCAGCAGTCGATCTGCAGTCGATCTTTGTTTATTACTAAGGCAAGATCAATATCAGAATCGTCTCGCTTCCAAATTTCTTCAAGAGCGGAGTCCTCATACACTCTCCATCACTATCGCATCAGAAAATGGATTCTAGAAGTTGTATAGTTTCTTGATCCACCATTTTCCCAGAAAATCTTCACGAAAAAAAAAGCTGGACTTTTAAAATTTACAGCAGCAAAATTACTACCCAAACTCTTGCAACAAAAACAAAAGGGTGTCCAGAAACTGTTCTTCCGGGAGTCGTTTGTCACGATTGCTTTCTGGGATATGCGATAGTGAAAGTGGAAGTCGTTGACCAAGTATTCAGCAGTCGATCCAGTATTCAGAAAGAGGAAATCTGGCTGTCAGTCTTGTGGTGGGCAGTGGTTTAAAAACAAGTACTGAGTAAGCCCTGTGCGATACTCTTTTGCAGCAGATTGTACTTGATTGTCAAATACACTGATGGTACATTCATAAACACATGCACACACAAACGCACACTCTCACAAATGAGCAAGCATGTTTGTTTAATATACTCACTTTATTTTATTTTAGACATACTGTCATTTCCTTTCATAAGCTGGGCTTCCAGTGTGTTTGAACAGACTTTCTTGGTTTGTTGATTGTTGTTTAATTTACCAGTGTGCAAACTGGTGGGTAGCGTAAGCAGCAGGGATTATGTGCCCTTGTCCTGTCAAAGCAGCCAGAATTGAAGCCCCTGTTACTATTAACTGGATACCATGTATGAAACACAGCACCTGTGGAAGCATCCAGTCTAGCCAGCAAACTGTCGGCAAGAATGAAGACAGCCGGCCCTGCCGCGACGCCTGCCACAATGACGAGGTCATCACCGCTGAAACGAGACACCAACAGTAACGTTGTGCTGGACACTCCCGACAAGAGAAAGGTGGGAATGTTCACATGGCTTTCGTCTTGGTGTCAGGGTGTGACAGCAGTCAGCTCATTGAAATGTTTATGGAATGAAAATTGATGTCTGTTCTGTGATGAGCTACGTCAACAGTGTAAAAATACAGTGCAGTTGTTGTTTTACACATTGACATAATCCAGTTTTGTTTGTGATGGATTAAGTTATCTAGACGCAGTCAAATTGTGTATCAGCTCAAATGTTTTAAACTGATTATGCTGTCATGAAATAAAGGTATCTTTCTTATATAATTCATACATAACGTTATACAGTTTGTTAAAATATTTGTCAGGGATGCAGACATTGCTGAAATCCATCCAGAATCTTACCAATCTTTCATATACAAGGGCTGGAATAGGTTAATGCCCTGAATAATGGAAGTTATTGTTTAATGGGAACAAATGTTTCAGAAATCTCAGCTGTAGCTTTTCTTCTCACCCCCCCTCCTCCACCCCCCACCAATGTCATAACCACACAGTAATACCGACATTGCTGTTGAATGGAACTTCCAGACACAAACAGGCAAGTTTTGTTTCTTTGGAAACAACATCTACTTGTAGGTATAGATAACCAGAAGAGCATGGACTCAACTGCTTGATCAGCAATGTGTTGATGTGGAGCTCTGTAGATGCCTATCAAATGTAATCTTGCAATTCTGCAACAGCCCAGAATCACAGCACAGTAAACTGTGCCAAGGTTGATACTACAGAGGAAGAAACAATAAAAGGCAGTTTGATGATTCTGCTTTGAGCTGTTTGTTTTTACTTGTATGATTTATTGTTGTTGTGATGCAGTGTTGAGTATCATCCACCTCCTCAGGGAGTCATTGCCTTTGCCCAGACTCCCAGAAAGGCGCCAATGCCAGAGCCTCTCCGCTGAAGGGGGTTGGTAAAATGGAGGTGACTAAAACGGAGAAAAAGCCAGCTCCATCTTCCGCTGAAAAGACGACTCCAAAAAGCTGCTGACTGGTCAAGGCCTTCTTCAGCTGAAAAGAAGAAGACCCCTGTGACATCGACTTCCAAGGTGAGACATGCTTTCTTTTCTTTTCTTTTTTTTTTTTATATTTATTTATTTATTTTTTTTTTTTTTTTTTTTGCTGTCCCAACCCCTGCGCCACCTCAGAGGCAGTGCACCCACAATCATCCCGACACCCTGTTCACAGCCACAGCCTGACTGGCCCCGCCGCAGCCCCCACACCAGCAGCCCGCAGGGACAAGGTCGTCAAGAGGCAACCCACCGGAGGAGACACTGCACTGCTGCCGGGTCACTTTGGTGGTATTCAGTGGCGCCTGTTGTGATTTAACATACACAGGGCACCACCTACTAAGCCCCCTACTGACGACAGTAGTAATTGCTAAGTTGCGGAGCCGGCGTGAGTGAGCTCTCCCTCCGGAGGGCACCACCACGTCCGTCCAACAACAGCCCCCATGGACTGATACTGGTGACCCCGACGGAACCAAACCAAGGCCACAGACTTGGAGAGGACATTGAAATTGAGGTCACTATGACAGCAGGGCATGAAGGGTCACAGAATTTAAGACATTTTTTTAAAAATGCTGATCGATGACAATGAGGATGATTAAGATGATGCTACGGATTTCCATTTTGGTCTGAGACTACATGACAGGGCTGTACTCTACGCTTCCTTTCATAATATATCCAAGCATCAACCAGGCCCGAGAGATGCAGGCTCCTGCAGTGTTGGTTGGAAATTTGAGCAATACTCTCAGAAATGTATCCATTAAGCTCACAACTCTGGGTAGGAGCTAGGAGCTGGTCGGGGCAGAAAAACCCACATGACTCTGATGGGATTCGAATCCACGACCTCCCAGCCGGGAGTCCGTGATGCTAACCACTTCGCCATGGCAGCTGGTTGCTTTCTGTTTCTTGTATTTCCATATTTTTTTCTATTTATTTATTATTTTTCTTATGTTATTCTCTTTTCTGTATGTCCGATTCTTTCATTCCTTTGTTTTTATTTGTTTTGTCTTTTTTCTTCTTTTTCTTTTTTTCCATATTTTCTTTGCTTCTTTTTTCCCCCATTTTCCTTTCCTTCATTTCTTTTTTCCCCCCTTTAGTCCTTTTCTTTCTTCCTTAGAAAAAGAAAAAAAAAAGGTTATAGTTCCTCAGTCAGTCTGCCATTGGGGCTGTGAGCTGTGGGAGATTCACCGTGTCAAGGGCAGGGCATGATGGGGAAAAAAACGGCCCCTCTCTCTCCTTCCGCCACATGTAGCCCTCCCTGACCTGAATTAAGTACCCATTTACTGCTGGGTAGACCGAGAGGCTGAAAACATCAGACCCCAGCACTGGTTTGAACTTGCAACCATCAGCTTCACAGGTAGAAGCTCTAACCATCTGACCACGGGGCCCTTGATTAAAACTACAACAAAAAGTATTAACTCTCTTTCATGTTTCTTTCGTTTCACATTATTTCCATTTTTTCACATATTGCCCTTTCCTTTTGTTGTTGTTTTTCATATATATTCTTCCTTTTTGTACTCCCAGTTCGTATAGAACAGGGAGTACTTTAGAATGGGAACGAAGAAATGCTGTCTGTCTGTCTGTGTGTCCGTGGTCAAAATGTGTTCCACTCGCTCCAGACAAAACTACTAGGCCGATCTTTCTGAAAATTTGTAGGAATGTTCAATATGGGCCACGGATGATGCCCGATGTTTTAGTTTACCGCTATAGCCGTTACTAACGGCTGTAATGGCCTGCAACGGTTTTTCTTCTTTATGGAATATCTCAAAGTACTCGGCCGATCTTTGTAAAAAATGAGCAGGTACGTTCATAATGGGTCATGGATGATGCCCTATGTTTTAGTTTACGCCATTACAGCGTTACTAACGGCCAGTAAAGGTTTTTCTTTCTTTATGGAATATCGCAGAAAGTATGTGGCGATCTTTCTGAAAATTTGTAGGTATGTTCATTATGGGTCACGAATAATGAGCGATGTTTCAGTTTACCGTTTTAGCCGTTACTAACGGCTGTAACAGCCTGTAACGGTTTTTCTTCTTTATGGCATATCTCAGAAAATACGCGGCAGATCTTTGTGAAAATTAGCAGGTATGTTCATTATGGGTCACAGATGATGCCTGATGTTTTTAATTTGCCCCGTTATAGCTGTTACTAACGGCTGTAACGGTTTTTCTTCTTTATGGAATATCACAGAAAGTATGTGGCTGATCTTTCTGAAAATTTGTAGGTATGTTCATTATGGGTCACAAATAATGAGCGATGTTTTAGTTTGCCGTTACTAACGGCTGTAACGGCCTGTCACGGTTTTTCTTCTTTATGGCATATCTCAGAAAATACGCGGCAGATCTTTGTGAAAATTAGCAGGTATGTTCATTATGGGTCACGGATGATGCCTGATGTTTTAATTGCCCTGTTACAGCCATTACTAATGGTTGTAACAGCATGTAATGGGTTTTTCTTCTTTATGAAATATCTCGGATAGTACTCTGCCGATCTTTCTGAAAATTAGCAGGTATCTTCATTATGTGTCACGAATAATGCCCGATATTTTAGTTTACCCGTTGTAGCCATTACAAACGGCTGAACGGCCTGTAACGGTTTTTTTCTTCTTTATGGAATATCTCAGAAAATACTTGGCCGGTCTTCTTGTGAAAATTAGCAGGTATGTTCACTATGCATCACGGATGATGCCCGATGTTTTAATTTACCCCATTATAGCTGTTACTAACGGCTGTAACAGGTTTTCTTCTTTATGGAATATCTCATAAAGTACTTTTTTTTTTTTTTTTTTTTTTTTTTTTTTTTTTTTTTTTTTTTTTTTTTTTTTGTCCCCCAACCTCTGCGCCACCTTCAGAGGCAGTGCACCCACGCCGCTCATTCCGACACCCCCGTCCACAGCCACAGCCCGGTCGGCCCGCCACAGCCCCGGCACCGGCAGTCCACAGGGAGCAGTCAATGTCAAGCCGTCAAGAGGCAACCCACCGGAGGAGACACTGCACTGCTGCCGAGTCACTTCAGTGGTGTTCAGTGGCGCCTGTTCTGATCTAACATACGCAGGACACCACCTACTAAGCCCCCTACTGACGACAATAATTGCTTAGTCGCGGAGCCGGCGTGAGTGAGCTCTCCCTCCGGAGGGCGCCACCACGTCCGTCCAACGACAGCCCCCATGGGCTCGCCGATACCGGTGACCCCGACGGAACCAAACCAAGGCCACAGACGTGGAGAGGGACATCGAAATTGAGGTCACCATGAGAGCAGGGCATGAAGGACTCTGGCGATCTTTCTGAAAATTTGTAGGTATGTTCATTATGGGTCACGAATAATGCCCAATGTTTTAGCTTACCGTTATAACTGTTACTAATGGCTCTAACAGCCTGTAACAGTTTTTCTTCTTTATGGAATATCTCAGAAAGTACTTGGCTGACCTTTATGAAAATTAGCAGGTATGTTCATTATGGGTCACAGATGATGCCCGATGTTTTAGTTTACCCCGTTATAGCCGTTACAAACGGCTGTAAGGGTTTTTCTTCTTTATGGAATATCTCAGAAAGTACTTGGCCGATCTTTCTGTAAATTTGTATTATGTTCATTAATGGTCAAGGATGATGCCCGATATTTTAATTTACCCCGTTATAGCCGTAACCAACGGCTGTAACGGCCTGTAAAGGTTTTTCTTCTTTATGGAATATCGCAGAAAGTATGTGGCCGATCTTTCTGAAAATTTGTAGGTATGTTCATTATGGGTCACGAATAATGAGTGATGTTTCAGTTTACCATTATAGCCGTTACTAATGGCTGTAACGGCCTGTAACAGTTTTTCTTCTTTATGGAATATCTCGGAAATTACTTGGCGGATCTTTCTGAAATTAGCAGGTATGTTCATTATGCATCACGGATGATGCCTGATGTTTTAGTTTACCCCCCATTATAGCTGTTACTAACGGCTGTAACAGGTTTTCTTCTTATTGAATATCTCAGAAAGTACTCTGCCGATCTTTCTGAAAATTTGTAGTATGTTCATTATGGGTCGTGAATAATAAGCAATGTTTTAGTTTACCGTTAGAGCCGTTACTTAAGGCTGTAACAGCCTGTAAGTGTAATGGTTTTCCTTCTTTATGGAATATCTCAGACAGTGCTTGACCGATCTTTGTGAAAATTAGCAGGTATCTTCATTATGGGTCACGGATGATGCCCGATGTTTTAGTTTACCCCGTTTATATAGTTGTTACTAATGGCTGTAAAGGCCTGTATCAATTTTTCTTCTTCATGGAATATCTCTGAAAATACTGGCCGATCTTTGTGAAAATTAGCAGGTATGTTCATTATGGGTAAAGGATGATGCCCGATGTTTTAGTTTAAAGTTATAGCCGTTACTAACGGCTGTAACGGCCTGTAATGGTTTTTTTCTTCTTTATGGAATATCTCAGAAAATACTTCACCAAACTTTGTGAAAATTAGCAGGTATGTTCACTATGGCTACGGATGAAGCCTGATGTTTTAGTTTACCGTTATAGCCGTTACAAACGGCTGTATTGGGTCATAATGTTTTTTTTTCCTATATCGAATTTCTCAGAAAGTACTTGGCTGAACTTTCTGAAAATTTGTAGGTATGTCCATTATGGGTGACGGATGATGCCCGACGTTTTAGTTTACCGTTGTAGCCGTTACTGACGGCTGTAACGGCCCATAATAGTTTTTTTTTTTAATGGGATGTCTCAGAAAGTACTCGGCCGATCTTTCTGAAAATTTGTGGGTATGTTCATTTTGGGTCATGGATCATGCCTGATGTTTAATTGACCGTTATGGCCATTACTAACGGCTATAACGACCCATAACAGTTTTTGTTTTTATGGAATATCTCAGAAAGTAAGTGGCGGATCTTTCTGAAAATTTGTAGGTATGTTCATGATGGATCACAGAGATGCCCGATGTTTAAGTTTACCGTTATAGCCGTTACTAACGGCCCATAATGGTTTTGTTTTTGATGGAAAATCTCAGAAAGTTCTTGGCCGATCTTTCAGAAAATTTGTTGGTATGTTCATTATAGGTCACAGATGATGGCCGATGTTTGCCAGAATAGCCATTACTAACAGTTACACCAGCCCAGGACGGTTTTTACTCTTTATGGAATATATCACACACATTTCAGGATAAACTGGGAGTACGTTTATATGCTTTGCATCTTGGGTTTTTTTTTTTTTTTCTTTTCTTCTTCTTTACAAGTTTTTTTTTTTTCTTGGTTTCCTCCATTTACTTATTTTGTTACATTTGTTTCTTTTTTGCTTAACCAACCACCTCTTTACCTGTTTTCCTTTCTTGTTTTGTATATCTCTTCCCCCCCGCCCCCACCCCATATTTTCACTGTTAGTTTCTCTTTTTTTTGTCTCCTTTATTTTGTTTCCTTTTCCCATATTTCTCTTCCTTTGTTTCCTGATCTTAATGCCTTATTTTACCCCCTTTATACTCCTATTGTGTATTGGTTTGTGCATTCTTTCCTTCCCTCTCTTTCTCTCCGTTATTTTCTCTTTCTTTTCTTTTCACATTTCCTCTTTCCTTTCATTGATGTTGTCTTTTATTTCTTCAGTTTCTGTTTTTTATTCTTTGCTTTCTTTTCACTTTGTGGCTTTCGAGTTTCCTCAGTTTTTCTTTTTCTTTTTTTTTTTCTTGCTTGATTTGATTTAGTCGTTTTTCAGGGTTTTCCGTTACTCACTGTTAGGTTTTGTTTACACAGTTAACTGAGGAATTGATGTATGAATTGAAAGCCACTCAGTGTTCATGTTTTTGGGTGGTGGTTGTGTTGCTGAATTTTTTGTGTGGAAGCCTCGGTCAAAACTCAACCCCTGAAATACCAGTGGCTTGCCATTTGAGTATCAGCTTTGCCAGGTAGACACAAAGACGAAACTGTAGTTTTGACAGAGCCTGATGAAAGTTCAACATCATTGCAGTAATGTGGGTGTTGTGTGTGTAGGAGGGCTGTGATAAAAGTCAGTCATGTGGGTGTTGTGTGTGTAGGAGGGCTGTGATAAAAGTCAGTCATGTGGGTGTTGTGTGTGTAGGAGGGCTGTGATAAAAGTCAGTCATGTGGGTGTGTGTGTGTGTAGTGTAGGAGGGCTGTGATAAAAGTCAGTCATGTGGGTATTGTGTGTGTAGGAGGGCTGTGCTAAAAGTCAGTCATGTGGGTGTTGTGTGTGTGTAGGAGGGCTGTGATAAAAGTCAGTCATGTGGGTGTTGTGTGTGTAGGAGGGCTGTGATAAAAGTCAGTCATGTGGGTGTTGTGTGTGTAGGAGGGCTGTGATAAAAGTTCAGCATCATTGCAGTAATGTGGGTTTTGTGTGTGCAGGAGGGTTTCTGACAAAGGTTCGGCTAAAAGGAACTGGGGGGCCTACCGCAGCTTCCTGAATCGTGAAGGTCCCAGAGCACTGGGCTCTAAAGAGATTCCCAAGGTAAAGGCAAACTCTGCAACTTGGATTATGGTCGACTGGGGCAGAAGTGAGGAAAGCGTAGAGGAAGAGGATGTGTCAAAGCCTTATGTTTGTCTCCAACATGGGCGCCACATACACACACGCGCGCACACACCCATGTACGGCACATATGCTCACACACACACGCATGCGCGCGCGCGCACGCACACACACACACACATTCACTCTTGCATACAAACAGATGGACACAAAAATACAAGACAAATACCCATACTGCTGTACACGTGTACACTCATATACACAGAGTTCAGAATTGGGAGCAGGGTGATGCCAAGGCCAAATCATGCTTGCTGTATAGTGCAGCACTTTTGAACAGATGATTTTCCCAGCTGCCCGACGGCGGTAGAATACTACAGGACAGCTCGGACAGCACTGCTCTGTGTGTGTGTGTGGCAGGGAGAGGAGAAACTGCCTGGAGGGCCTGACCTTTGTCATCACAGGGGTGCTGGAGTCCATTGACCGGGACGAGGCGAAGAGCCTGGTTGAGCGTTATGGGGGGGGGAAGGTGACTGGCTCCATCAGCAATCGCACCAGTTATCTGGTGGTGGGCCGCGACCCTGGGGACTCCAAAATACGCAAGGTGGGTGGGGGCTTGCTGCAGGGAAGGGGAAAGGAAGGGGGAGAGAGAGCTGTTGGGGAGGGGGAGGGGGGAGATGGAGGGGGCAACAGTAGCTGGACTCGTGTCATCAAACTTCTTTAGATTTGGTTGGAAGGTGGTGTATATTTTTTGAAAAAAGCTGGCCCCTTCTGTTATGCAGCAAGTTTTCGTTAATGCTTATTTTGGGGACAGTAAAGCATGGAAGGGGCATAATCCAATTTTATCAATACAGTTTCGCTGTGTTTTGTATATGTTTAGCAAAAGTACGACATATACAACAAACCAAGAAGAAATATGAAGGGGAGCAAACTCTAGAAACAGTTCCAGTGGGAATGAAAACTTGCAGGGTTTAAAAGCAGTGTGTGGTGTCTTGGTGTGTTTTGACCAAAGAACGACAACTCTTGTCAACATTAATGTGCGAAATCTTGTCCTGCTGTGTTGGGTTATTCCAAAGCCATGCTGTTGCCTTAGAACAATAATGACCAAAGCCATGGAATTTGGGGGGAAAATGGTGAGAGGGCATGAATTTGTGCTATAAAGTGTGCTGATGAAAAGGGTTTGAAAGTCATTTGTGTCAAAAGAACCAGTTGCTTACTGTAGTTGCTACAAGGTCAGGTATCCCAGCACCTTCTGCTGCATAGCGGCAGGGAAAGTTGAAACCCTCTCTTCTTCCCAGGTCTGCATAACTCCGTTGTGAGGAGACCAGTCGTGACACTTCTGCAGATTGAGTGTTCGTAATGTAATGGACACACAGTAGGAGTTTCATTGAAAAGTGAGCATTATGTCATTAAAATTGCTGCTACCACATTGTAAAGTATGCTCATACCGTATAAGCAGATGTATTCAGGTTGTGTCTGTTCTGCAAAGGTTGTGGTTTGTCTTTTACCTCATTGTAAAATATGCCCACACTGTACAAGCACATGTATTCAGGTTGTCTCTGTTTCAAAGGTTGTAGTTTGTCTCTTTTACCACATTGTAAAATATGCGCACACTGTACAAGCACATGTGTATTCTGCAGTGGTTGTAGTTTGTGTCCTTAACAACCTTTCAACTGTCAACTTTTCTTCTTTTTTTTTTTTTTCACCTTGTACATTTCTACCATGTAATTTGCTATAGTGCCAAACTGAAATTGGGCTTTCTGGCTGGGAAAAAAAAAAGAAGAAAAAGAAGCCTCAAAATCCAGCAAGTCAAAAACGTGACCTCACTGATGCTGTTTTGGAAACCTGTTGGATGAACAACAGAAAGCTCACCAAAGTTCAGCCGTTTAGATGTCTGACTGAGGACTATGAAAATGTGTGGAGAAACGGGATGGGTCACTGAGAGAGATGATGGGTTGGGTGTGGATGGTGGTGCAGGCGGAGCAGTGTCGAACGAAGCAGGTCGACGAGGACGGGCTGCTGGACTTGATACGGACCATGCCGGGCAAAAAGTCCAAGTACGAGGAAAAGGCAGAGCAGGCCTTGAAGAAGGTAGGTGTGGGTGGGTGGGTGCTGGGTGTGGTGAAGGTTAATGGTGGTGCTGACCTGTTTACCCTTACAATTTTGCCGTAATTTTTACAGAAGAAAATTGACATTATGGGAATTATGGCCAAAAAATATATTACTGAAGAAAAAAAATTAAAAAAAAGAAAATTGTTGAACCACGGCATGCACAATTATACCCTCTTGGCTGGCGAGGGAGGCCGGCCTATTTTTACCAGCGCCCAACCTCCCTTCCCGGCGGCAGTAGCACTCCCACTTCTCCCCACCCCCATCCCATCCCTCTCACATCGCCCGTACATTCCTTTCCAGCTTCCCTGTGGCGAGGTACACGCTGTACCAATCGGAATGTGTAATGCTGGTCCCCAGAGCCAAGAAAGTGGCTTTGCAGAAAGTACTGACCACTTGTACTGCTGTGTCAGCCCTGATATGGCCCTTTGCGGTTGGTTTGGCTATAAACAGCATTACAGTTACCGTACTGCTGGACCGACAAGGCGAGAGAGAGAGAGAGAGAGGAGAGAGGGAGGGAGGGGGGGGAGAGAGGGGAGAGAGAGAGAGAGAGAGCAAAACGCACACACATGAAGAGAGCGAGACAGAGAAAGAGAGAGAGACAGATAGAGGGCAAAACACACACACACACACACACACAAAACCTTCGTCTAATATCACTTTATGTGGAAAGGCGTTAAATTGAAGACAGCAACAACACACAAAACCTCCTTAAGACACATCTTTTCCCTCAGACTGATTAACGATATCCACTTACAACTGTGTGCATGTTTTCTAGTGTTGAACACGCTCGTGTGTCAGTCTGCGTGTGTGTGTTTTCCGGCAGTGTGTGTGTGTGGTGTGTGTGTGCGCATGCGTGTGTGTGTGTGTGTGTGTGTGCTTTGAAATAGGAATGATAATTTTATCATGTTTTTCTGTAATATGCGCTTTGGGCTCTTTCGAGGTAAAGCGCTCTATAAATATCCTTTTACATGACATTACGTTACTCACACACACACACACACACACACACGGAGAGAGAGAGAGAGAGAGAGATTTAATGATTACGGTAATACTTAGGCTCACTGCTGTTCTCAAAATGTTGTCAAGCCCATTCACCAGACGCAGACGTAACACACACACTACTAGCCAACACAATTTGTTTTGCGTGTTTCATGCATTTTTTTTTGGGGGGGGGGGGGGGGGGGGGGGGGGGGGGGGGGGGTGTGAGTTTAACATGCTTAATTTCCACATGAACATGAACAGAGATTTTGTTTGCATGTTTCATGCTTCTTTACGCTACATTTGTAACATGCTGAGTTTTTACACACACACACACACACACATGAGCATGTGTGTGGGGAGAGGGAGAGAGAGAATCAAAGCAACGTGAGAGGGGGCGAAAGAAAAAGAGAGGGGGGGGGGGGGGGGCAATGCAAGATACGACAGAGAAAGAAAGAGAGAGATTTTGTACTCGCGCGGTTGTGCAGTGTAGTCGATGTAGGATGTATCCATCATTGTTAAAACTCAGCTCAATATGTTACTTATCACAGACTGTCCCGTTGAATGGAAGATGATAAATACAGTATTGCTGTTTTCCTTTGTATACAAACAACTAAGAAGTCTCACAGACTGATTCTCTTTATCACTTTCCTGTGAATTGATTTGGAAATTGTCGTGTTGGTTGCCAGCCAGCAAGTACTCGACTCATGGAGGAGTGTGGGGGACATTAAACCTGAGTTGTGTCTACAGTAAAGTAAATGTAACATAAAAAAAAACAAAAAAAACAGTCTTTCCTGTTAAAAGAAAGCAGTCTATATGGGTGCAGTGCAGTGAATGAATAACTCCGGGCTCAGTTTTAAAGAAGAAAACAACTTGGATTGACTGACATACCTAAACAAAAACTGCGATTTCCATACAGAAAAGCAGCAACAACAACAACAACCAGTCAGCCAACCCATCCATCCAAAAACTAACAAAGAAAACAAGTTAAATAACAAAAAAGCTTTAAAAGCTAATGGACACGGAAAAAAAAAAGTAAAAACTGATACTAGACTATATACAACGTAGAGAGAACAGGAAACATGATAACTGTGTATGTTGGCACCTGAGAAAATGCATTTATAGCATATGCAGCTGCGCATTCATGATGACTACAATGGGCATGCAGTTATCTGGTGAAACACACACGCACACACGCACACACGCACACACGAAGACCGACAGAAAGACAACTAAACACCAAGGAGGGCAATGTACACTTACATGCACATTCATTAACTTATCTGAAAAGACACGGTGCAATACACACAATTAGTCACTGATGCCCAACTCTCTCTCTCTCTCTGTCTCTCTCTCACACACGCACGCTCGCACTCACGCACGTACGTACACACGACTGCACGTATGCATGCACACGCGCGCACTCCCACGCACACTGCGGACGGGGAAAAGAATAAATCAGTAAGTGAAAGTATAGGGGTAGGGGACGGAAGTTGTGAGGAAATTAATACGGGGAAAAAACCGCCGAGTTCTTAAGTGAAGAAAACACTGAGGAAAATTGATGATTCCTGCAATGACATAAGTCAGAAGCATGCAGAGATGGAGAGAAAGAGAGGGGGGGGGGGGGAGACAGAGACAGAGAGAGAGAGAGATGGAGACACACACACACACACACACACAGCACGTGGCCTGCTGTCAGCTTGTAGGGAGCATGCACGGCGTGTTAAAAGAACACACAGACAGTGACGTCAGACACGGAGAGGCTTACTGAGCTGGGAACGAAAACGGTTTTACACCCCACGTATAGCCTTCCAGCGGCCTGTAACTAGTAAATGACTTTGATAACTTAGTACTTGAAACTAAAAACTTTCCAGTGAACAATTGTAAGAGCGGACAACACACCTCCAAAAGACCTGAATTTAAGTTTTGATATTGTCAACAAACCCAAAAATGCACGAATTTTACTTATCTCAAAGAAGGAAATGCTTTCCAGTTGCTCACACTGACAGCAATGGCGTTTTGAAGATTTGGACAAAAGTGATATCCTGTCTACTTCTTTACAGGGCTAAGACTATATGAACACTGAAACAAAGATGATGAACTGCAGTATCCAAAACACCGAAATTTGCACTTTTTGCATAAATTCGCCACAGAGAACATCACGCGCAACTATGGCGGGTAGCATCTTTCTTCTTCCCTGCTGCTCGCAGTACGCGCATTCACGGTAATTGGTTAATAGCTGACTGCTTTATTTAGCTGCTGGCCAGTAAAATGGCAAAGTCCCACTCACACTAAGCGCGGAGCAAACGACGGGGTCTCGTTTGCCGTGGAACGCGAAGTTTTGTCTCCTACTGTTTCGGTCAAAAGCAGTAAGAAGGCATTTCCCAGCGTGCCTTGCATCTTTCACTCTGTTAAAGATGGTGATAAAGCGGTCGTATGCACCAGCAGCAGCTCTTCCAAATCTTGAAAAGTTGCACAAGTATTGCAAACTTGAAAGTTACAGGGTTTTTTGTTGTTTTTGTTTGTTACAGGTTTTTGTCTGAGATATTGCATGTACACAAATTTTGGGGTAAACCGGTCTGGTGGTGGTAAAAACTGAAATTGGTTGGTTGATGAGATAAACTGGGACAGGGGATGGCTGGTTTCGTTTTGTTGTTTTGTTTGTCAGTCTGAGGTAAAGATACTGCCAGTGAAAGCATGAGGAGAATATTGAGTGTATGTCATAGTTGCATATTATGTCGTGTATGCATGCATGCACTGTTTTGTGGTATTTTTTGTCTACATATTGCCTGCATCTACTGTTTTTCCATTTCAGCCCCCAGTCTCAGCTCCAGAACCCTCTCCGTCTTCTCCTTAACCTTCCCACTCTCTGCTTCCCACCCCATCTCTCTCTCTCTCTCTCTCTCTCTCTGTTTTTCTCTCTCTTTTCTTGCTCTCTTTCTATCAACTCGCTCCCCCCTTCTCTCTCTCTCTGTATGTCTCTTTCCAATAGATGTGATTTCCTACTCGCAATGAAGTTAATTCTTAATTTTAAAGGGGAAAAAAAAAAAATGTTTAGCGTCATATACTATACCATGTCAGACCATAGCATTCAGCGGCAGTCAGTCAGCTCTGCCAGGCCGAAATTTTTTGTGGCTAATGCAGTCATAAGACAGTCACGTGACGCTCACCCTACTTCCGTCAAAGGAAGAAGCCAGTGTCCGTTTCTGTACCTACCTCATTCATCTTCGGCCTGCAGCCTAAGCAAGATAAGTCTTGTGCTCTGTCTCACCTATACTTCTGCCTTTGTGTAAAGATTGCTTGTGTGTTGCTTCTTTACTTATTCAGTTGTGGCTTGCACTAATCCCTAAGTACACTTGCCGTGTGATGCTCTTGGTGGGCGATCGATTCATTGACTTTATTTTATTCATTTCACGCTCGCTGTGACTCTTGAGACTTGGTTGCAAAGTGAAACGACTGCAGGCGGAAATCTAAACAAATCTTAAATAAATGTCAGCGAACCGCCCAGAGAAACGTGGACAAACGAGTCACAAGACAGACAACACACAACACGTTTCGACCTCATAGGTCTTCTTCAGGTGAAACAAAGACGAACAAAATAACGAAAAAATGCACTTAGCTTTGATCACTTTAGATTGCTTCTGAGTTCAGCGCAAGGAAGAAGGCGTTGAACTCAGAAGCAATCTGAAGCGATCAAAGCTAGGTGCATTTTTGTTATTTTGTTCGTCTTTGTTTCACCTGAAGAAGACCTAAGAGGTCGAAACGCGTTGTGTGTTGTCTTGTGACTCGTTTGTCCACGTTTCTCTGGGCGGTTCGCTGACATTTATTTAAGATTTCTTGAGACTTGGTTGGATCGTCGGTTTGCTCTCGCGATTTTGTCTTCGTCAGTGCCAGTTCCCCTATCGGCACTGTCTCTGTGTTTGTGTCCCTGTGTTAACGCATCCCCATCTCCTTGTTTTACCTGCCCTCTTGCACCTTGTGTTGTACTTGTGTTTTACACTCGCGCTCCCGATAAAATCACTTCGATAATCAAACACTCGCCGGTCGTTGGTCCCGCATCTTTCTCTCCTCGACGGTCGTCTTTCCGCCATCTTGCCCTCTTATCGTCCTCGTACTAGTACACGTTGATCGAGTTTCCGATCTAAAAGTACGCAGTATTTGTGTTGATTTCTTGATCCCCTTGTACGGCAAACGAGCGACTTATGACCTCGCTCAACCATTTTTGGCACTATAGCTATCAGTGCTGTTCCACGCGGCCGATCGAGTTTACCTACAGTTTTCTCAATCAACCGACTTGTCTCCTCTTTGTGGTCATGTGCTCCGGGTTTGCTCTCCACCATAGCCCAACATGGTGAAGGACAATGACGGGTTGAGCCACTTCGCCATCCAGAAGTCACTCACATTCCCGGAGGGCCCGCTTGTTAATTCCAACTCAGAGCAATCCGTTCTTGCTACGGAAGAACATACGGCCAGGGTAGAAGGGGATTCCGTGTAGGGGATGTGCGACCATACCTCCACTACCCGACCGGCAGACACACGATCACTGCGTCCGAAGGCTACAAGGCAAGCTGTCACCTTTGCTAAATGTCTTTCGTTTAATCTGCCCAGAAAGTCCAAGGGCAAGGCTCCCCTTAAAGGGCAAAGCCGTTTTAAATCTGCTGATTGGAATTCTCCCTCTCCCCCCCACCTTCATCGACCAGCTTGCCTCTGCCCTCCCGACGCACAGTGAGACTTCTCACTATCATGCAGCATCACGTGACCCTTGGTCCCCGGGAACTTTGCCGAGGTGCAGATAGCACGGGTGACGGGTCGGGCTTGGGATCACCGCCCGTCACTCACCTTGATGGGCCGCGTGTCACTAGTTTTCCCCCCGACAGTGACACGTGCACCCATGACGCTCTTCCCATCTGTGCACAGGTGCAGCCAATACCTGTGCATGAGGAGCGTCCAGACTCCAGAAGCGGACTTATGGTCACGCCGTGGTACTAACCCGGAGGTGTCCATAACTCTGGGCTTATGGTCAGGCCGTCGGACTACCCCGGTCCTGTCCATAAACACGGGCGGTCGACCAGCCCTGAATGACCGTCATACGCTCCCTTAGGGGTACAGGACATTGGGGAGCGGACTTCCTATGGTCCCCACTTGGGCAACATCCGCGCTCCCGTTCCTCCGGGGGAAGATCGACCAGCGGGACTATGGGTAACCTGTCCTATTCGTCGCAAGGGGTGGCCACAGGGCCTGGCTCGGCTGCCGTGTCCTCCTCAGTTGTACAAGGGACCTCCAAGGTTCCCACCAGGGAGGTGTATCAGGCAGTGCACACTCCGAGGCAGGTACCACAGGCCACGGCCTCTCGGTGCCCTCCCCCCCTGGTGTTTCAGGTTACCCAGGGAAATTATGCCCCAGGGCCGCCACAGCCGACCTGCCTCCCTGGGGACCGGTGGCTCTATGCCCCCGAGAGGGACCAGTGGATTGCACCGACACCCAGCGTGACCAGCTCCACAGTCGGATGTGGCACCCAGCCTCTTCGAGCTGGCCCGACCTCGGTCTTCACTCTCCGGTGCTGTCCAGTCGGCAGGACCCCCCCCCCCCCCCCCCCCCAAGTCTGGCCGCCGATCATAGAGCCACAAGGGACCCGCCCTCACATTCCCCCACTACCCAGCTAGGGCGGGACCCTCGCGCACCCCTTGAGTTGCCTCCTGATGAAGGTTCTGCGCAACCTCTCCGGGAACACGACCACCCAGAGTCTGAGGATGAGAAGAAGATCCCTTCTCCTCATCGTGCGATGTGTTCACCCTGGAATGGTGGCGCCCAGACCTTGTCATGAGGGAGCCCCAACACCCCCCCCCCCCCCCCCCCCCCCACCCCCCCCCCCCCCCCCCCCCCCCCCCCCCCCCCCCCCCGAAACAACGTGCTTTCTCTAAATTCATCGACACCCCCCCCCCCCCCCCCCAGTCCGGCGATCGAAACCCAAGATAGTCGCACCTCAGTCAATCTCCTTTATCTGGGAAGGTCCGGCAGCTCATGCCAGGGGTGCACAGGTCATCCCTCCACCAGGGCAAGGGTCTCTCTAGGCCCCTAATGCGACCCCCGTCGGCACCCTCCTCGCAGACCGCAAGAAAGACCTTAGTCGCCTCCCTGTTCTCCCAGACAAGCACCATCTCGCACCGCACGGCCCGCCAAACGCCCTAATGTCCCATCCAGGCCGAAACCGACACCGCCCCAGCAGAATTTTCGGTTTGGCCAACAGACATGGCCCAGGAGGTGACTGGGGGAGTCACCCACGGGGGAGCTAGATCAGGGAGACCCTTCTCAGCTAAACCCACCTCCTGCTCCTCTGGCGGGCAGCCTATCTTGGCATGCCCACCAGTGGAGACGTATGGGCCTCGTGCCCTGGATAGTGGCAGTTTTGCAGGAAGAGTTTCACCTACCTTCCCTACCTTGGGCCCTTCCCCCCCCCCGAACCCCCCCCCCCGTTCTTCCCCCCCCCCCCCCCCCCCCCCCCCCCCCCCATTTTACTCCCACCTGTTCATGATCCCCAAACCCTCAGGAGGATAGAGGCCCATACTCGACCTCTCTCCTCCTCAGACCCACCAAATTCAAGATGGACACTCCGACGCAGATCAGAAACTCCATCCACCAGCTCGATTGGGCTACCTCTATAGATCTGAAGGACGCTTACTTTCAGATCCTGATACACCCGTCCCTCAGACCATACCTCTGGTTCGTCTGGCAGGGTCGGGTGTTCCATTTCAAGGCTCTCCCCTTTGGCCTCTCCCTCACACCCTTCCTCTTCACGAAGGTTGTCAAGGAGATGGCCTCCTTGACCAGACAGGACATTCGCCTCCTGGTGTACCTGGATGGCTGGCTCGTCCTGGCTCCCTCCCGCACCCAGTGCCAAGCCCACACCACTCACCTCCTGAGCCTTTGTTCCACGCTAGGGTTTGTCACCAACCCCAGCAAGTGCAAACTCAACCCCAGTCAGTGGTTCTCCTTTCTGGGCATGAGTTTCGACACGATCTCCATGCAGGTCTCCCCAGCCCCGGAGAGGTCCGCCCGCATAGTGGACCTGATCTTCCCCCTCCGTGGGGCATCCCGCACCTCGGCCAGAACCCTGACCTCCCTCCTTGGGATGGCGGAGTCCCTCTCGTCCCTCATTCCCCTGGGTCCAAAGGGAGTTCTATCGTCGTTGGTCGCAGACCTCCGACCGCTGGGTCCAGACCATTCCCCTCGGGCCCTGGTTCCTTTGGGTTACGGAGGAGTGGCTCAACCCATCCACACTGTTCACCGGGGTTCCCATCTCCCTCCCAACTCAGCCCCTGGATTCTACACAGACGCCTCCAGCTTGGGCTGGGGGGCCCACTTGGAGAACAGTCATGCCTCGGGAGTGTGGGACGCACAGACCTCTCTCTTCGGACAGAGGCCCTCCTTCACTGGTGTCACGCATGGGGAATCACCCTCCGCGCGAGACACATAGCGGGGACATGCAATATCCTGGCAGACTCCCTCAGCCGGTCCAAGTCCCTCCTACACACGGAATAGACCCTCGGCAAACTAACTCTGAGCGCAGTGTGGACACATAGGTTCAGGCCCATGGTCGATCTCTTCGCCACTCAGTTCAACCATCGTCTGCCAGTGTATGTGTCTCCCATCCCCGATCCCCTAGCGTATGCAATCGACGCTCTCTCCCTTCCCTGGTCCGGCCTCATAGCATACGCCTTTCCCTGCTTCCCAGTCCTCCACAAGGTGATCAGGGAGGCGAGGCTGGAAAGACCCAGGCTCATCCTCATAACCCTGTGGTGGCCGACCCAGTCCTGGTCTCCAGACCTCAAGTCCCTCACCCATGTTCCCCCCCCCCCCCAGCTGAACCCTTGATGGGACATGCTCCAGCAACCCCGCTCAGGTCGCCCTCACTCCAACCCCCAGATGCATCGCCTACACACTTGGCTCCTATGCCAGCCCAGTTGTGAACACCTGCCCCCTACCTCCCACTCGGACGGATCCCAGTCTGTCCTAGACATACTCGCGGGGGCAGGGGTCTTGCAGGCCTACGGGACTTAGCCTCGGCCTCATCATGCAGGGCCAGCACCGAGTCCCTTTACAATTACCGATGGGAGAGATGGGTCTCCTGGTGCTCAGACAACTCTGTTCCCATGACCACCCGTCAGTATCCAGATAGGCAATTTCCTATCCAACCTATCTTCCTCTCTTAAGCTCTCTGCTAGCTCCATTCGTGGCTGCAGGTCAGCTATCTGCACCACCATTCGCCAGCTCGGCGGTCCCTCCTTTGAGAATGACTTACTTGTCAGAGAGGTATCTTGGGGGGGTAGCCCTGTGTGAAGCTCAGTCCCTTAGGCGCATTCCCCTTTGGGACCTCTTTATTGTCCTAGACACTCTCAGAAAACCCCCTTTCGAGCCTGTTGCCACCTACCCTTTGACCTTCTTTCCTTCAAGACCACCTTTCTCCTCACCCTGGCCTCGGCCAGAAGACAAAGTGAGATTCATGCCCTCAGAGGGGACCCCAAAGACATCGCCTTCCACAGGGACGGCTCTGTCTCTCTGAAGTTTCTTCCAGAATTGTTAAATAAGAATCAGGAACCGGGCACTGCCTCCCCTTCCCTCATCATACGCTCACTGGGGATATCTTAGGAAGAGGGGAGAGCGGGGGAGACATGGACCTGCGCCCCTCTAGGTGTCTGAGATACTACTGGGAACGCTCGCGCCCCAGGCGCTCTTCCCAGAGACGTCTCCTTATTTCTATCAACCCCAATAATAAGAAAGACATCTCGGCTGGCACAATCTTTAGGTGGCTTTCCAGGACGGTGAGATCTGCCTACGTGTAGGCGTACAAGGATCTCCCTGTCCCATCTCCCCGGGCCCAATGGTCAGGGCGCTGGCCACTTCCGCAACGTTCCAGCACTCTGCCCCCATTGTGCCATCTTCTGGAGGCAGCTTACTGGTGTTCGGAAAACCCCTTTATAAACTTTTATTTAAGGGATATCTGCATGACCAGGGCTGATGGTTCTAAAGGGATCTCCTTTGTGGTGGCCAATGCAGCCATATCAGTTAACCCCAAGAACCACTAGGGCATTCGGCCCTCATCCGATTCCTTTAAATTCTGCTATGGTCTGACATGGTATAGTATATGATGCCAAAATCAGGAGTTTTTACTATACACCCTGTTTGGCTAGTATACTTACCATGTCAGACTCTAATGCCCGCCTTACCTTCCCCTCTAGCGCCAAGGTTCTCAGGGATACCTTGCGCGCAGGCCTCGCTGAATGAGGTACAGGAAGCGGACACCGGCTGCTTCCTTTGGCAAGTAGGGTGGGTGTCACACGTGACTGTCTTATGACTGCATTAGCCACAAAAAATTTCGGCCTGGCAGAGCTGACTAACTGCTGTTAAACTCCCCATGTTTGAGATAGGGAGCATTCATCATATTTTGGCCATTCTACAGTATTTGACAGGACACCCAGAGACGACTTTGTTGTCAAACAAGTACTAGTACACCAGATTTGATTGTAATTTTATTTTTAGAACGTTTCTCTTATCGCGATGTGATTCTACCAGTTTCGACCAAAAGTTATAGTGTCGTGCAAAAAAAAAAAAAAAAATTTTTTTTTCAGCAGGTCTTTTTCTAACAGTAACTGCCAGGACTAAAAAAAAAAGTGGCTGTCAGGATGATTTTTTACCTCCATAGTGCCACATATTAAAAGGAAATTTTACCACTAAAAGTAGTTTTTTGATTTACTAACCTGTTAAAAAAAAGTGCCAAACCAGCTTTGGAAAAACAATTTAGAAAAACACATGATTTACCACATATACGTTCACTTGGTCTCAGCGCACATTGTCACAGCTCTAAAACTACTCAGAAATGTTGGCTGGAAGTTTGGAAATACAATGGTCAGAACTTGTAAAGAAGATAAACAGAAGGAAATACAATGGTCAGAACTTGTAATGAAGATAAATGCAGAAAATGATGATATTGAAATCTAAAAAAAAAAAAAAAAAAAAAAAAAAAAAAAAAAGTCCGAATCGAATTGAAAATACCACCGCACAGTGACTTGGAAAAACGCACCGAAACCAAGTCTAACTGACCATGAAACATGGTCAGGCAGAAGGAATCAATGCCAGAATGACTCTAACTTTACTTGCAACAGTTGTCTCCCGCCAATATTGCATATGCAATTGAAAAAGATCGTAACTTGCCAACGGCAGTTGGATCCAGTCATGATGTCAAATGATGTTCCAAGTAGCGGCAGCCTGGTGCCGTCAAGACTTTGTTGAGTTAATCAACCCTCTTGTGCAGAAAGGTCTGGAAAATTCTACTCTTCAGCATCAGACATGAAAAATGAGATCAGAGGCTCTGTAGGAATTGGCAGAAATTGCTCCCTGAATTGCTTCCTTGAATTCAGTCTACAAGGTTTTGCATAAAAAGAAGAAAAAAAAAAAAAGCTTTACTTGTTTCTGTTTGAAAAAAAGAAGTGCCCAGCCTAGTCTTATAGTGTTTCCATTTTGTGGATCACACATTAGCTGACTAGCTATTCAAAGGCAGCCTTGCAATTTCCTTTCTTCTTCAGCTAGAGGTTTCAGTTTGAATTTAGCATGATGTGCTGTTGGCTTGATCTACAATCATTTTCTGTGGTGTGTGAGAGAGACACTCACCATGGCTGTCAGCTGAGAGTAGAACTGAAAGTTTTGTTTGTAACAAGTGTCGAGGTGAAAGAGCCATGTGCTAGAGATGTTGTCTGCTGTGTGAAACGTGCTAGTCCAGAAAAACGTGAGTTATCCATTTCAGCTTTAAGCCTTTTTTTTTTTTTTTTTTTTTTTTTTAACTGAAATAAGACTCTAACAATGATTAGGAACAGAGGTCATAGTTAGTGGGGAAAAAAATTGTCCCTTATTGAAATTATGGTGGGTATTCAAGTCACGAGTTGGTTCAGAAAACACACCCAACACATACTCTGTCACTTCCTCAGTCAGGCCTACCATTGCTCACAGGGCATCAACCTCTTTGCTGTTCTCTCTTTTTCCCTGCTTTGGCCGCTTCTCCCCTCTCTCATTCTGCAGTGTGTGTTCATCTCCAAAGTGCATGTGCTGTCAGGAACAGTCTCTGCAGAAATCCAGCAGTGGCAAGTTCACTTCACTGAAGGCTTCAGTGTCCAAAAACTATCGCGCAACGACAGCATCGGATCAGACTGTGGTGTGGATGAACCCGACTCCCCCCGTGGCCAAGCCACAGGCGCCACTGGCAGTGGTGATGTGTCGCTGATGTGGGTGGACAAACACAAACCTGCTTCCTTGAAGCAAATCATTGGTAAGTGTAGAAATTGGGATTGCCAGTGTGTGTGTGTAAAGCACATGGTGATTTTCTTTTTTTAATTTGTTCAAACCTCTTTGCGTCTTATTGGAAATGGGTACTAATCACCCAAAGCCATTCATATCGGGTCAGTGGCATATTTATTCAGAAAATTTATGTGCTGCAGTTAAATTTGATAATTTTCAGTTATTTAGTAGTTTACACAAACCATAGTTCAGCAAAACTTGGGATGTTGAAAGGGGAATGAACCTTTATCTCTCGTCTCTGTTTTTGTCTCTTGTGTCACATGGCCATGACAATCTCAATAAAGAAGGTTGTCACTCCAGGATGGTGATTGTGTTGCTTGCAGGCCAACAAGGGGATAAGAGCAACGCCAGAAAACTGTTGTCATGGATACAGAAATGGCACAAGAACCGTGCAGCTGGTGTCAAACCTGCAGGTATTTAGTATGTTCCTTTTTGTCACTTTGCTTTTTTAACATTCGCGTGATTTTGTAAATCTGGGGTAACAAAAAAGATTTTCATCAAGCAGGATAAAAGAAAGAGGCAGTCAGTAGAAAAGAATGGATGGTATAGCATTGGTAAATGCTTAAATGCGCCGAAGCAGGATAAAGAAAATAGACGAAGATTTAGAGAAGAGTGGATGGAATAGTCATGAAAAGCCTTGAAGTGCACTCAGATGTTAACCTTTGCATCGCAGGTCGTTTCTATGGGCAGGACGATGGCTCGGGGCATCGAGCAGCTCTGCTGTCTGGTCCTCCGGGCATCGGCAAAACCACTACCGCCGTCCTGGTGTGTAAGGTGAGTGGAAGGAAATCAGGAACACACTAGTTAGCACTGGCATTCATTGTCTTATATCACTTATTCTCACAATCTCACCGGGCTTACAAGTGGTTAGATTGATAACAACATTCTGGTAAACTCAGAATTATTCTGTGTGTGAAAATAGACTGGTTTCTCAGATTCCAATCTGGTAGATGGATGAACAACATACTGGTAAACACAAAATCATTCTCTGTGTGAAAATCGACAAGTTTCTTAAGTCCCATTCTGGCAAACATGAAATATTGTTAATAAGAACTAAGTTGTAATATTACCAGAATCCTTTCCTCAGTGGCTCATGTTAAATGAACTTCATTGTACTCTGTTGACATTGTCAGTTTGACCAGTGGTGGTTGTGGATTGTGCCCAGTGCCCAGAGTATACGTAGCAAAGGTGCAGAAACCCCTTCAGCTTCAGGGGATTTGCCACCTGACTGTGGACAAGGCCTCTGCGCCTTGACCCTGCCAAAGGGCCTGCAGCCGCCCGCCCCCGCCCCCCCCCCCCCTCACCTTCCTGCTTTTCATTTTTTCAAGTTTCAGCCATATACTAAGAAAAAAACAGAGAGTCTGAGAAAAAACTCTCAATATTTCCTTTATAACATTGAGCCTTAACTGTTTACTACTAGATAGTGGTTTGTTCATGTAAGAGAGAGAGGGGGGGTGGGGGGGTGGCACTAGTGGAATGTAACTTGGCTGATGCAAATGCTGCACAGAGCATTTTATGTGACATTATTAAGATCACCGGTTTAATGGTGATGGCAATGGCAGTGTCTGGCTGAGTGTTGTACCATATCCAGTTGTGTGCAGGAAGTTTGCCAGCCCTCTTTCCCCATGTTTGTTTAGGCTACAGTCCTAAGAGACTGAGCGGTCCCAGTAGTAGAATAGAATAGAAGATGATGGTGAGAAGTACACTGTTTGTTCTGGTTCTTACCCATCATGACATGCCTTTCATATCTTAAAAGATTTGTTTCAGGAAGGAAGGGGGGGGGGGGGGGGGGGGGTAATGCTGTCAGTATAAAGGTTCATTATTAAAATTGTTTTCAGCCATGCTAAAATGTGTTGCCCCAGGCTCTGTCAGCATAAGATGTGTTCTAACTCTGAATGTTGGTTGGGTGTGGCGCAGGAGGCTGGTTTCTCCACCGTGGAGCTGAATGCCTCAGACAAGCGCTCCAAGCGCAGTTTGAAGGAAGACGTGGCAGAGGCCTTGAACAACCAGACTCTGGTGGACTACATGGGTATGGCAATGTGGGCGCAAGAGGGGAGAGAATATGCACAGCTCAGACATTGTTTGGATCTTACCTACACACGTCTGTGTGGAACTTTCACAAAACTACTGACTCAGTATTTTAGATCATCATATGATCTTAAGAATGTTAGAAGGTGCCGTCTGAAAATGACTATTAAAAAAGAAGTGTTACAAATCAGAATTCCAGAAAATTGCGTTTTAAAAAATTGAAGAGTGGATATAGTTAGCCGCGCTGTGTTGCTTTTTTGGTCATCTCACACAGTTTCACTGAACCATCCATACAGTCTACATAGCATTCTGCGCTGTCCTTATCATTCCAGCGGTGTTTAGGCAAAAAAACAAATTGGCCAGTCTTGGAAAGTGCCCAATCATTGTCTCTCATTTTGACCTCCACGTGACCTGAAAAAGATTTTAAAACTTGTTTTGCTGGAGTCAGAGGATGTAGAAAAGGGTGGCCCTGTTTGGTACAGCAGCTGCCTTCCAGTGATCTGTCTCAGCGTTGAGAGGTTGGTATAGCAGCTGCCTTCCAGTGATCTGTCTCAGCGTTGAGAGGTTGGTATAGCAGCTGCCTTCCAGTGATCTGTCTCAGCGTAGCAGCTGCCTTCCAGTGATCTGTCTCAGCGTTGAGAGGTTGGTATAGCAGCTGCCTTCCAGTGATCTGTCTCAGCGTTGAGAGGTTGGTATAGCAGCTGCCTTCCAGTGATCTGTCTCAGCGTTGAGAGGTTGGTACAGCAGCTGCCTTCCAGTGATCTGACTCAACGTTGAGAGTTTGGTATAGCAGCTGCCTTCCAGTGATCTGTGTTAATGTTCAGAGTTTGGTATAGCAGCTGCCTTCCAGTGATCTGTCTCAACGTTGAGAGGTTGGTGTAGCAGCTGCCTTCCAGTGATCTGTCTCAGCGTTGAGAGGTTGTGTGTAGCAGCTGCCTTCCAGTGATCTGTCTCAGCGTTGAGAGGTTGGTGTAGCAGCTGCCTTCCAGTGATCTGTCTCAACGTTGAGAGGTTGGTGTAGCAGCTGCCTTCCAGTGATCTGTCTCAGCGTTGAGAGGTTGGTGTAGCAGCTGCCTTCCAGTGATCTGTCTCAACATTGAGAGGTTGGTGTAGCAGCTGCCTTCCAGTGATCTGTCTCAACGTTGAGAGGTTGGTGTAGCAGCTGCCTTCCAGTGATCTGTCTCAACGTTGAGAGGTTGGTGTAGCAGCTGCCTTCCAGTGATCTGTCTCAACGTTGAGAGGTTGGTGTAGCAGCTGCCTTCCAGTGATCTGTCTCAACGTTGAGAGGTTGGTGTAGCAGCTGCCTTCCAGTGATCTGTCTCAACGTTGAGAGGTTGGTGTAGCAGCTGCCTTCCAGTGATCTGTCTCAACGTTGAGAGGTTGGTGTAGCAGCTGCCTTCCAGTGATCTGTCTCAACGTTGAGAGGTTGGTGTAGCAGCTGCCTTCCAGTGATCTGTCTCAACGTTGAGAGGTTGGTGTAGCAGCTGCCTTCCAGTGATCTGTCTCAACGTTGAGAGGTTGGTGTAGCAGCTGCCTTCAGTGATCTGTCTCAACGTTGAGAGGTTGGTGTAGCAGCTGCCTTCCAGTGATCTGTCTCAACGTTGAGAGGTTGGTGTAGCAGCTGCCTTCCAGTGATCTGTCTCAACGTTGAGAGGTTGGTGTAGCAGCTGCCTTCCAGTGATCTGTCTCAACGTTGAGAGGTTGGTGTAGCAGCTGCCTTCCAGTGATCTGTCTCAACGTTGAGAGGTTGGTGTAGCAGCTGCCTTCCAGTGATCTGTCTCAACGTTGAGAGGTTGGTGTAGCAGCTGCCTTCCAGTGATCTGTCTCAACGTTGAGAGTTTGGTATAGCAGCTGCCTTCTAGTCATCTGTCTCAGCGTTGAGAGTGTCTCCAACAATGCATCAAGGAACACAATGTAGGTTTACTCTTGATGTATTGGCAAGGGCGGGTTTGTAGTGGTGATAGAGGAATACGGAGAGATGGTAGGTAAAGGTTAAGGCTGCAAAACGCTGACTGGAAGTCAAGTTGGTAGAAATCCATCAGAAACATGCACAAACATTTTTAATGCGAGCAAGAACTAAGAAATTCTGTTGCTGGAAGTTGAAACAAACATAGATTCAGCTGCACAAGGGCTCTTGTTTCTGGTAATGGCTGCATGGTACTCTAAGGTAAGGTTATAACCCAGCCGACTGCAAAGGGCCACATCAGGGCTGTCGCCGTGTGGAAGTCCACTCGCAAGTCAGTCATTCACCAAACCCTTTGAAATACACCTAAACACATGGCGGAAATTTTGTTAAAAATCTTTCTACTGTAAATTATCAGATCAGATGAAAAATGCTCGTCTCTTGCAGAAATTCAAAGATCAGGAGGAGGAATATATCTGAACAAGGTTTCCATGGACTCTGCTGTAGAATGTTTTGTCTCACATCATGCAAGTCCCAACACACTAAAAGAATATGTTCCATTGTAAGTGGTACATGACATGGAATGCATGATGGAGCTATGACTCTTTAAAAGTGTTTAATCTGGCTGGCATGGTTTCAAGTTGTTCATGAATGCATTATGGACATAGATTGGCACAGTGTTCTTTCATAACATTTTGACGTTTGTTTAATATTTGATTTGAATGTTGAATATTGCTCCTGATTTATGTTTATATTGCGTTTGTTGGAGGATTAGCAGCTCTGACCATGGTTTTTTCGTTGACCCCTTCTTAGAGCAGACCATAACAACATGTATAGGATCCAGTGCCTGTTTCATTGCCCCTAACTTTGTCCCCTAACCTTGCCCTGCAGGGGAGGGCAGCACCACCACGAGTGGCACCAGGGGAGAGAAGCACTGCCTGATCATGGACGAGGTGGACGGCATGGCGGGCAATGAGGACCGCGGGGGTTTACAGGAGCTGGTGCAGCTCATCAAGACCACCCGCATCCCCATCATCTGCATCTGCAATGACCGCAACTCCATGAAGATGCGCACCTTATCCAACTACTGCTTCGACCTGCGGTTCCAGCGACCCCGTCTGGAACAGATTAAGGTGGGAGAGAAATACCTCGTCATATCTGGAATAGGGGGCCAGAATAGCTCAGTTGGTAGAGGGGCCGCACTGGTAATTATTTGTGATCCTGGGGTTGCGAGTTTGTAATCTCCGCCGGGCCATTTGAGAAGAGAAGGCCAGTTTGGCCGTTGGTATGGATGACTTGTTACACTTTGCATGCACCCGGCATGAAAAATTGAAACCATGAAGGAAGGAAGGAAATGGAGTGAACGATATTGACTGTATGACAAGGGAAACAACTGAATGAAGCTCCGGCAGGCAGCCTTTCAGTTGGTACTGTCCTGATAGGCAGCCTGATGTGTATATGAGAGAGTGGATTGTAGAACCTTGGGCAAGGTGCTTTATAAATGCTATGTTGTTATAAGTATTATTATCATCACTGTCAAAAAGATCTTAACTGCTGGCCATTTTCTATTTTGTGGAATTTTGGATCTTGGTACAAGATAATTGTTATGCTCAATATTTTACTGATTCTGAAAAAAAAAATTAAGCACCACTCCCCCTCCCCCACCTCCCCTCCCACCACCACTGTCTAAACTCCGCCTCACCCGTCTGACTCGGTTGGTTGGTTCATCTTTTTGTACAGACAGTTGTGCAAAAACCAAGTTTGTTGGAAACATGGAATTAGGCCCAAGGGTGGGCAGGGTGTGGGGGCCAATTGAATCGGGATGTGGATCTGGTTGTCCCAGGGAATTGGGATGTGGATCTTGCTGCCCCAGTGAATTGGGATGTGGATCTTGCTGCCCCAGTGAGTTGGTATGTGGATCTTGCCACCCCAGTTAATTGGGATGTGGATCTTGCCACCCCACTGAATTGGGATGTGGATCTTGCCACCCCACTGAATTGGATGTGTGAATCTTGTCGCCCCAGTGAATTGGGATATGGATCTTGCCACCCCACTGAATTGGGATGTGGATCTTGCCCCCCACTGAATTGGGATATGGATCTTGCCGCCCACTGAATTGGGAAATGGATCTTGCCACTCCAGTGAATTAGGATATGGATCTTGCCACCCCAGTGAACTGAGATATGGATATGGATCTGGCCACCCCAGTGAATTGGGATGTGAGCTGGCCACCCCAGTGAATTGGGATGTGGATCCTGATCGAAGGGTGGATCCAGGATTTTTTGTTCACCTCATTGAACATTGCAGTAAGGGTTGTGTGTGTGTGAGAGAGTGTGCGCCGCGTTTGTGTGTGTGTGTGTTTGTGCCTCTGTGTGTGTGTGTGCATGCGCATGTCGGTGTGTGTGTGGATGTGTGTGAGCATTTTTGTAAGATTCTCAAGGAAGGCAAGGATCCCTGCGAAAGAGAAACCAGGCTGATCAGATGTACAGATGGTGTCATCACACTGTGCCCGTTCGTGCAGGGGGCGCTGATGAGTATCGCCTTCAAGGAAGGCCTGAAGATCTCGGCTCCAGCTCTGCAAGAAATCATCCTGTCCTCCAACCAGGACATTCGACAGGTGAGGACCAGGAGACGACGCTGTAATGTGGATGATTGATCACTGTAAAAAGAACAGTGTCTAGTCATCAGTGTGTAGAGTGTGAACAGAAAAGTGTGGCAGGAGGGCTAGGAGGTATTTGCCGTTTATGTTCGTTTTCACGTTTATAGTTTACAGTTGTATCAAAATACTTCATCCATGCATGTGGACACACTATTTTTTGTTGCCATTATCCTAGTTTCTTTGGGGGGGGGGGGTTCATGTATAAATAATAAAGGTAACAAACTGGTAGCCTGGATTGTGGACTGCCAAGAAGCTAATGAATTAGCAATTCTCTGGTCCAGTTCAAACTTGAAGTCATGATGGGACAAGATGAGATCGCCTGTGTGCTGCATTCATCTTTGTTTAGTTGTGTTTGTAGTTTTGACTTGAGAGTCTCATTTCTTGGCATTATAGGACAAGATCAAGAAGAAAGTTGTTGTCGGTGTGAAGATGGTGAAATTTCAAATGGTGGTAGTTCATCTAAAGAGGATTGTATATGATATGCTTAACTGTACAATCGTCGTTAGGATGCCCTCCCACCTCCCTGCCTACTCAGGGAAAGGTGCAAAAATTAAGCAGTGTATGAATATGGCGCGGTTAAAGTGAGCTCACTAAGGGCGATCCCTTTTGACAGCCAAAATGGGTCTGGATACAGAGTTAGTGCTTTCTCTTCTCTCTCCCCCTTCTTTTTGTGGATCCTAATAGTTTGGTGATGTTCTATGCTAAGTGGCATTTGTTCGGACAGGTAGGTAAATTATATTAATATTTTCAGATATGACAGGTTTTCTGTGTGTACTTGCACCTGGTGCATTTTAGGGAGGATAGTTTACTTCAGGCATATATTGTTTTTCAATGTGTCTTTGTACAGGTATGGTTTGTATGCTTCAGATGTGGCAGGTTTTTCAGTATATTGTGCATAGGACAGGCATATCTGTGCTTAACATACTTCAGATATTATAATTTGTCAGTGTGTACTTGTACATTGTTTACTTAAGGTGTGACTGTCACTGTGTTTCTTGTAACGTGTCTGTGCAATGTATCCACAACATGTCTATGTAAACAGTCAACCACTTGAAATGTGACCGTCGCTGTGTTTGGGGTTGCGTGCAGTGTATCCACAACATGTCTATGTGAACAGTCGACCACTTGAAGTGTGACCGTCGCTGTGTTTGGGGTTGCGTGCAGTGTATCCACAACATGTCTATGTGAACAGTCGACCACTTGAAGTGTGACCGTCGCTGTGTTTGGGGTTGCGTGCAGTGTATCCACAACATGTCTATGTGAACAGTCGACCACTTGAAGTGTGACCGTCGCTGTGTTTGGGGTTGCGTGCAGTGTATCCACAACATGTCTATGTGAACAGTCGACCACTTGAAGTGTGACCGTCGCTGTGTTTGGGGTTGCGTGCAGTGTATCCACAACATGTCTATGTGAACAGTCGACCACTTGAAGTGTGACCGTCGCTGTGTTTGGGGTTGCGTGCAGTGTATCCACAACATGTCTATGTGAACAGTCGACCACTTGAAGTGTGACCGTCGCTGTGTTTGGGGTTGCGTGCAGTGTATCCACAACATGTCTATGTAAACAGTCGACCACTTGAAGTGTGACCGTCGCTGTGTTTGGGGTTGCGTGCAGTGTATCCACAACATGTCTATGTAAACAGTCGACCACTTGAAGTGTGACCGTCGCTATGTTTGGGGTTGTGTGCAGTGTATCCACAACATGTCCATGTGGACGGCCAACCACACAAGGAGCTGAGTTATGACCAGGCCAAGCAGGATGCTAAACAGGCGCAGAAAGACGTCCGCTTGGTTAGTGACTGGCACACACTGGGCTGGCCACCAGCATTCACTGTGTCTGTCTGCTGATCTGCTGCCCTTGTGTGTGTGTGTGTGTGTGTGTGTGTGTGTCAGATTCAACACAACGGGAAGGAAGAAGAGAAGCAAAAGTGGGGGGGGGGGGGGGGGTATGCATGTTTTACATTAGCTGTCTTGTGAGGATATCCATCTCTCATGTCTTGTAAGACTTCAGAGAGTGATAGAAAAAAAAATGTATAGTATAGTAACCAGGTTTTAATCGTGTTTGCTTGTTTAAATTGGTGCAGGTGTACTAAAAAAAAAAAAAAAAGTAGACAAGCTGCTGTCTCATGACTGTATTTTGGCCATATTTAGAAAATCCAACTCATGCACTTAGAATTGCCAAAGCAGACCTAGATTAATTGTTACTATATGCTCTTTTAAAAATGTTCAAACAGATTTTTTTTTTGTTCCAAGTGGTACTTACAAATTTCTGCTATTTTTTAAGTGATGTTACTGTTTCCTTAATCAGTGAAGTGTGGAAGGTATAAGCTAAGCTCATACCTCTAAACCATGGAAATGAACTGCAGCAATATGTATACTGTCAATCAGAAGGTGCGGTGGGAAGAGTCAGGTGTGTATTCCATCAAAAGTAATATTTTGTCATATAAACATGTTAAGTCTTACCCGCTGACTGCGGTGGGCCACGAGAACCGTTATACCACCACTGCTAAACATCCGGGTTGATCAGTTCACGTGACTTGCTAGTATCCCTTGTGCACCGGCAAGCCTTGTCAGTCAGTTATCTCGAAGTTTTTCGTCGGGTTTGACTGAAATAATGAGTAAATCAGCGACCGAGTCGAGCAGGAGTTGCGTGGAAGTGGCACGAGTGAACAGTCAGTTGCCGAAGGCTGTAGTAACGAAAGCGAAGCAGGTGAGTGGATGAACTTTGATTATTTTGTTTGTCGAGTGATGGAACACATGCTGCGTGCTGTCATTGGTTATTTTACATTTGTTGGTCCGCCACATGAAGGAAGGGGGGACGGAAGGGGGGCAGGGTACATGGTTACTTACAGGAGTGATAGGCTTTGGCCTGATCAAACTAGAAGATCGTTTCTGGGTGATTGTAGGTGTTTTGAAAGCACTTTAGAGATCAGTAAAAGTGGTGATTGAAGAGAACAATTTATAACTTTGTTTGTTTATTTTTTTAGTTGGAAACAGTATGGGCGTGTCACGAGTGGGCGTGCCTTCAATGAAAGCTATAGCCCTGCCCCCTCCTTATATGCTAGTGATTTAGATTTTATTTCTTATTTATGATTTTATGCATGACTTCAATTTTCATAGAATGAATAAGTAATGCTGGTCATTTTTTTTCTTTTTCTGAAAATCAGACTAATTAGTAGAAACTGAGCGAAACTGAGTCAAGCTCTCTGTAACATCTCTTGCACCATTATGAAACAATGAAATGAACAGAAGACTTAGGATATATGTTTTTTTGTGTGATCCAGAATCTGGAAGCACTACTGCAGAGGAGAGAGATGCTGAGAGTGAAGGAGTTGAAGAAAGAGGAACTGTACTGCTGGCCATCCTACTCATGTGCGCTGTGGCTGGGAATGTTCTGGATGTGACGTGGGACTCTGCTCCAAGTGCTTTTCAACCTTCCACAGAAGACCAAGGCCCTAACTTTGTTCTGTGTCTTTCCAAGGACATATTCTTCTTGTTTTCTCCCAAGTTTCAAGTGTTTTGAGATACAAGCAG
>JADBJO010005994.1:129077-136577 GCA_016801955.1 Conus betulinus | reverse complement strand
CTACAGCTTGAAATGCCGCGGAAATGAGCAGAGGCAGACAGGGCATGGTGGTGCCATGGCTACTGGTCAAAGCGAAAAATGCGATGTTGGTGTGGATAAGCAATCAGGCAAGCAAGCAAGCACGCAAACAAACAAACAAACAAACAAAAAGTGACTGTTGACAACTGATACTTACAAACTCTAATGTAGGACTGCTTTTCTGTCACAGACATTTCACTTAGTGTCGAAGGTTGGGGGGGGGGGGGGGGGGGGGCGGGGGCGCCAGAAAGTGGCTGACTGGAGTAAATTCAGCGTGAAAAAATTGGGGGAGGAGTGGGGGATGGAGAGGGGAGGGTCCTGTTCACTGCAGGTTTTTGTTTGTTTGTTTGTTTCCTTTTGTATGCCACTTCAGTGACGTCATCCCATCACCCGCTCACTCTGGCTTCAGTGACGTCATCCCATCACCGCTCACTCTGGCTTCAGTGACGTCATCCCATCACCGCTCACTCTGGCTTCAGTGACGTCATCCCATCACCGCTCACTCTGGCTTCAGTGACGTCATCCCATCACCGCTCACTCTGGCTCCAAGTCCGCAAGCAAACCCTGGCTTTGTCACATCGCAGCCTAGACACCGGCACTCCACTGGAAGAGTCCATTTCACGTCGTCATAAGGGAACCCATCAGAGGAGACACTGCGCTGCCCACCGGCAGTCCACTGGAAGAGTCCATTTCACGTCGTCATAAGGGAACCCGTCAGAGGAGACACTGCGCTGCTCACCGGCACTCCACTGGAAGAGTCCATTTCACGTCGTCATAAGGCAAACCCCATCAGAGAAGACACTGCGCTGCTCACCGGCACTCCACTGGAAGAGTCCATTTCACGTCGTCATAAGGCAACCCACCAGAGGAGACACTGCGCTGCTCACAGGCACTCCACTGGAAGAGTCCATTTCACGTCGTCATAAGGCAAACCCATCAGAGAAGACACTGCGCTGCTCACCGGCACTCCACTGGAAGAGTCCATTTCAAGTCGTCATAAGGCAAACCCGTCAGAGAAGACACTGCGCTGCTCACCGGCACTCCACTGGAAGAGTCCATTTCAAGTCGTCATAAGGGAACCCGTCAGAGGAGACACTGCGCTGCTCACCGGCACTCCACTGGAAGAGTCCATTTCACGTCGTCATAAGGCAAACCCACCAGAGGAGACACTGCGCTGCTCACCGGCACTCCACTGGAAGAGTCCATTTCACGTCGTCATAAGGGAACCCATCAGAGAAGACACTGCGCTGCTCACCGGCACTCCACTGGAAGAGTCCATTTCACGTCGTCTTAAGGCAACCCATCAGAGGAGACACTGCGCTGCTGCGCCGAGTCACTTCGATGGTGTTCGGTGCAGCAGACTCCATGAAAAACCTGTTCAGAGATGCTCCACCTGATGTGATTTTTTGAATTTCTGAAAGAGAGTAGCATTTTCTCATCTGAACTAAGATTTTACGGAAGAAAGATTTTTTTTTTTTTTACGAAGTTTCCGATGTTTTTTTTTTTTTAGAAGATGTATGTTAAGGGGGTGTGTGAATGAATGACTAATGAGTTGACTTCAACGCGCGGTGACAGCCCTGATATTTCCCTTTGCGGTCGACTGGGCTATCAGTAACGTTACCTTACCTTACCTTACCTTACCTGATCGAATAGACCCAAAACATCACCTATTCGCTCCGCACTTACCATAGTAATTGCTTAGTCGCGGTGCTATCTGGAGGGCTTGTCCCCCTGCTGAAGGTACCACCGCATCCATCTAATTACAGTCCCAGGAACTTGCCAGTTTAGGTGACCTTGACCCGAACTCACCAAGGGTATAGGTTTGGAGAGGGAATCAGAACTGAGGTCACCATGAAGGGCAACTGGATTTGAGACTTACTTTTTATGCTGATCGATAAGGATTAAGATCATGAAGATGATGCAATGGAGGTGTATTCTGGTCTGAGACTGCAAAGCAGGGTTGCACTCTACGCTTACTTCATAACGTATATCTCAATGTCGGCCAGGCCCGAGAGATACAGACACCTGCAGAGCAGGTCAGGAAATTTGAACAACACTCTCAAAGAAGCATCCACATCAAAAATTAATGGATAAAACTCCATTGTGTGATTTCAGTCTTCCGAGTTGAGCTTAATAGGAAACTCGACTCTGGATAGGAGCTAGCCATGGGCCAAAAACATCCCACAAACATCAATGGCCCTGATTAGAATTGAACCCACGAGTTTCGAACCGGGAACGCGAGACTCTAACCATTGCGCCACGACGAACAGCTTTTAAACGTTTTGTCCAGAGATCTCATAAATCTTTCATCAACAGTGAGTATTGGCCTTACAGACAAACTAAGAACTCAGTTTTGGGGATTCGTCTGGCAGACAGATAAGATGGACACGCAGAGGAAACAGACATGACCAACGACCATACCTTTTACCCTGCTTTCCTAATGCTTGGCGACGTGCAGGATTAGAAGGTTACGGGTTAGGGGATCGATCAAGACAATCAGCAGTTTGGGAAGACACTAGTACGTAAACACAGATACGATTACGGCTTGTACTGATGTGCACGTACTCTAACAGATTATACCGTGTAAAGAATAGTGCGGTGTAGACATGACACAGTTTAACGCGACAAAAATAATACAGTGCAAATCAAAAAACAAAAAAAAAAAAATGTGCATATGGGGACAGGGGGCATGGCGCGGGTGTCAAAGGTTAAAGATGAAAGTCCCATAACCTGAGGAAGTGAACGGAGGGGCAGTGAACTGTCAGAGATTGATTGTGTTTGGGGCACTGTTGTACGGAAGGCGGATCCCATCTCTCTCTCTCTCTCTCTCTCTCTCTCTCTCTCTCTCTCTCTCTCTCAGCTTTAACCTTACCTGTCTTACCGCTGAGTGGGCAGACAGAACTTTCAAACCGTGGGGTCCGATTGCACGAATGGTTCGAACTCCAGACTGTCAGCTTCGCAGTTAAACGCTCAAACTATTCGACGGAGGGGAGCCGTTCGGATGTATACAGAATGGAAACGGGAATTTTTGTTGTTGTTGTTTGTTTGTTGAAGTGGGAGTTGGGGGGGGGGGGGGGGGGGGGGGGGGGGGGGAAGCAGGAGCAGGACTGCTGTGCGGAGAAAGGAGGGTGACTGCGACTTACGTGGTGAAATACATTGCCGCGCGCGGTTTGCTTGATTTCCCAGTCCTTAGCAATGCTCCCCCCCCCCCCCCCCCCCCTTTTTTTTCCTTAAAAAAAAAATCAGCTCTTTGAGAAATGATTTGCTAGTCCCTTACAAATTCCCAGGTTCTCGTAATATTTACAGTTTTCTTGTAATTTTTCATTCTTTGCTCTTTAACGTTACTCTGTTTACTTTAATTTCGACGCTTATTGCAATTTTCTCTTTTGTGTCTGGTAATTTATCAGGTTTTTGGCGATTTCTCAGGTGCTTGGAATTTCCCAGATCCTTGCAGTTTCCAGAGTCTCTGTACTTTACGGTTCCCAGAAATTTTCCACTCTCTTGTAATTTCACAAATCTTTGCATTTTCTAATTCCTTGAAATTTCCCAGGTCCTTGTAATCTTCAACTTACACAAATTTTGGAGCTCCATGTAATGCCCCAACACATAGCAATTGACCAAGTCCGCGCAGTTTTTCTGGACTCCTCAGTATCCTAGTTTTCCATAATTTTCCAACTCCTTTCCAATTCTTGGTAATATCCTGTTTGCAATTTTTCCGATTGCTGGCAATTTTTAAGAACTTTCATCTCTAACGTTCGTGTTCCCGGTAGTTTCCCTCGATCTTCGCAATTTTCTCACTTTGTGTAACTTTCAATTTCCTCAAACCTTCCCAGCTGCTTGAAATTTTCGGGTTGTATTTTCAATTTTCAGCTACCTGTAGTTTTCGCTTTTTTGTTGTAATTTCCTACTTTCCTGCAAATTTTTCAGTTCGTATTTCATAGTTTTTGATAATTTTGCAGTCATTTGTCAGTTCGGTGTTGTTTGTAATATTCTTATTCCCTGTTCCTTCCTAGTTTATTGAAATCTTCCATTTCTTGTAAGTTTCCCTTCTAAACATCCCAGGTTCTTAAAGTCTCCAATATATTTTTTCTTAATTAATTATCTGATTTCCTGTAATTCGTCACTCCATTTGTTATTTCCCAGTGTACTAACTTGACATTTCTGTATAGCTTCCTAGTTTCCTGCTATTTCCTAGTTCTCTTCATTTTCTCTTTCAGTAATCTCGTACTTTGCCATTTTCTACGTTTTTTTTTTGCGATGTTTTTTTTCATTTCTGTGGAATTTGTTTTTGTTTCTAGCTTTCTCAACTTTCTCTACAGTTTCAACCAACCCGCGTGCCAATCCCCAGTGCCACTCCCCATCACTAGCCAATATCTTCTAATTTGTATGTATCATTATATTTCTACTTTCTCAAGGTTAGGGCACAAGAGTGTTATCTAAGGCTTCCTATTTAATTCGTTCGGTTTTTAGGACACAGGTTGAAGTTTACAATATCTATCTATCTATCTGTCTCTATCTGCCTCTCTACCTATCCATCTACACACACACACACACACACACACACACACACACACACACACACACACACAGAGAAACATCAGAGGTGGAAGAGAGAGAGAGAGAGAGAGAGAGAGAGAGAGAGAGAGAGGAGAGAGAGAGAGAGAGAGAGAGAGAGAGAGAGAGAGGAGGAGCAAGAGAGGAGAGGAGAGGGAGAGGAGGGGGGGCGAAGGGGGCTGAAGTAGAAGACCAAATCTCGTTCTGGGAACTTCCGAAAAAGAACAAAGTCAACAAGTCTGTGGCCTTTGATGTCCTGCTCTCATGGCAGCCTGTTGGAGTGGTCACGTCCTCTTCACCGCTCCGCCGATGGTGATTCTGACGTCAAGTCGTCGCTGTTCACAAGCTACGAGGACTGATACTGGATACTGAACGTGTTTGTGCCCTCTGGGAAGGAGGCTCAAGACCAGGGCAAGGGAGTGGGGCGAACGCGCGCGCTTGTGTGTGTGTGTGTGTGTGTGTGTGTGTGTGTGTGTGTGTGTGTGTGTGTGTGTGTGTGTGTGTGTGTGTGTGTGCGCGCGCGCGCGCGTGTGTGTGAGTGAGTGAGTGTGTGTGTGTGTGTGTGTGTGTGTGTGTGTGTGTGTGTGTGTGTGTGTGTGTGTGTGTGTGTGTGTGCGCGCGCGCGCGCGTGTGTGTGTGAGTGAGTGACAGTGTGTGTGTGTGTGTGTGTGTGTGTGTGTGTGTGTGTGTGTGTATCGTCAGTACAAAACTATGTTAATCTGACAGTAAATGGTTTCAGTCAGTGTGTGTGTGTGTGATGTAAATACGTAGCCTACCTGCGTTGCACGTCGACAAAGCCGTATCATGGACTGTGAAACTGTCGCACACCTACATCATGTGCAACGTTTGATTTACGTTGAACAAAAAATTCCTTTTTCACGCTTTGTTTCGACTGGTTCGCGACGCTGCCGGTCTCTGCTTCGCCCTCAATGGCATTTTCTTCGCTGCCGTACGTAGTGTGCTCGCAGCCGCCATTGGCAATAGGGCAAAGGGACACAATTCTGGGGTTCCGAGCCCTCGATTCCAAATCAATCAAATGCTTACCTACACAGTGAGGTTGCATGGACAGGCCCAAATGATCGACTTCTGACTCTTCACAAGACCGAGTGAGAGAGGACCGACTACCACCTCGGCATCAGTACGTGACGCGCCATTCCAAATGTGAAAAACTTGCCGGCGCGCTGCTCTCTGTGCCACCGCCGCCAAACAAGGCCTTGTATACATCAATTCTTCCCTATTTACAATGTAATATTTACTTTGCTCTTTTATTTCACTGCCGAACTAAATTGTAGTTTATAGCTAAAGTAGAAAGAAAACTCGTGGAGAGCGTGGCAGCAGAGAGTCCTCAGAAGAGAAGCCCCCATTCCCGGTTCATGACTCCGGATGTCCCTCTGCTGCCCCTTTTTTTCCCATCTTGGGACGAGCCATGGCTGGGATTCGAACCATGACCGTCTGGGCATGCTCATTTTCCACTTAATGACTCGCGCACTAACCACTGAGCCACTGGGACACCTGATATTTGTAGGAAAGTTAAGCCTTATGAAGTTCACTTTGTTCCTCCTCCTTGACCAGATCCAGCTTGAACACCTCTCTGCCGCTTCTGCCATTGCTTTCAGGGCTCTGGTTTTTTCCCTCCCTGCAACTGAGAGCTGTTTCATGAGGCTGTATGCAGACGTTCCTACAACCCCCCTAGCTCCAATTTCTGCAGAGTGGACTTTGACCTGATAGCCTTCTCTCCTCAGGCTGTTTGCCAGATCAGCATACTTTTCAGTCTTGTAGATTTGAGCTGCCTCCATTCTGTTCTCATATGGCACCGTGAGCTCGATCATGATCAGCTGCTTGGTTGACTGAGAGGTGGACTACTATGTCTGGTCTCATGCCACTCTTGCTGATGATCTCTGGGTGACTATTCCATTCTGGGAGGTCTGCAGTGCACTCCCAGTCATCTGCCCGTCCAAACAGACTCTGCCTGCATGTTCCGAGTGGCACTGTTGTTCTTGGCCATGATTCGCTGCCTCCTGCCGTGAAGAAATGTGCGGGTGCTTTTGGAGTCCTGATTTTCCCTTTTGTGGTGTTGGTACTAGCCCAGACTACTTGTACAATCTCTTTGAGCACTTGGTTGTGCCTCCATGTGTACCTTCCTTGAGCCAGGGCTACTTTACATGAGCTTAGGACATGCTCCACAGTTTGTTAATGTCATTCCAAGTGAGACTTCTTTGGAGTGCATTCTGCCACGTTGTCCATTGCCCTTGCTGGCTCTACTGGACTGCTTTTTGGTGTCTTTTTTGGTCTTCTTTTTTTTCTCATCTCCTGAATCATCATGTCTCTTTTGGCTTTTCCTTTGGCCTTTGACCACCATTCAAATGCTCTCAAACCATAGATTTTAACCATTGAAAAAGAAAACATAAAGGAAAAAGTAAGGGCCACTTACAAACTCGAACGTCTCATTTCTATATCTTGTAGCAGCAGTTGCTATTCACTCGTAATACACAACAACATCTTATTTCCAACCTCAGCCCCTTCCTAAATAACAATGATATTACTTCTGATTCAAGAACTGCTGGCTATATTATTTGAAGATGCTTTATCAAACTGGACACAAAATAATCTCACAGACATACCGCTAGCTAAAGGCATATGCCAGAAATAGAAAACCTTTACGTAGGTCCAGTTGCAAAGTGAAACGACTGAGGCGGAAATCTAAACAAATCTCAAATAAATGTCAGCGAACCGCCCAGAGAAACGCGGACAAACGAGCCACAAGACAACACACAACGCGCTTCGACCTCTCAGGTCTTCCTCAGGTGAAATAAAGACAGACAAAATAACGAAAACGCACTTAGCTTTGATCGCTTCAGATTGCTTCTGAGTTCAGCGCAAGGAAGGCGTTGTCTTTATTTCACCTGAGGAAGACCTGAGAGGTCGAAG
>JADBJO010005994.1:121577-124077 GCA_016801955.1 Conus betulinus | reverse complement strand
ATGTATGTATGTATGTATGTATGCATGTATGTGTGTGTGTATGTATGTATATATGCATGCATAAATGTATATGTGTGCATAAAATATATGTGTTATATATGTGTATATGTATGTATGTTTGCATGCATGTATGTGTGTGCGTGTATGCATGTATGTATGTATGTATTTCTTTCCTTGTTTGTTTATTATAAATATTTTTTTAATCTATTTGTTCATCTATTTATTTTATAATCATTAATTCATTTGCTGTCTCGTCCTTCATTCTGCACGCATTCAGTGGCATCGGCCCAGGCCGCTCATTCTGCATACGGCAGACATACACAGCTACATCCAGACTAGCACCGGTGCAACCCCTGTCATTGACAATCCTTAGGGATCGGCCATTGTCAGGCCGTCATGAGGCAACCCACCAGAGGAGACCACACTGCAGTTCTGCTGGTCTAGTTGGTGTTCAGTTGTGCCTGTTCCCTTTCAACATATGTAGGTCACCACCTACTACCCACCTACTGACCAGCATAGATGTAGCATTTCAACCAATTTGGACGTCAGAATTACTGTTTGCATGTTTTCCTTCGTGAGAACGTGAATTATCCTCTTTTGACAACTGTAGATTTCCATACAAAGTGGTGCAAGCGGTAGCTGAGAACGACCGTGCTTTGTGGAAGAGTTCGAACGTGCAACCATTTCTCTTCTATTCTCTCCAGCTGTTATCACATGGACACGCTTCATGTTGAAATGAAAGGCCGGTTATAAACAGAAGAACCATCTCTTCTCCCGCACCCCCACTTCCACCCCCCCCCACCCCCCAAATAATCATTGGTGTCTCTCCCCAGAATGTGTTGAACCTGTGTGGCGTTGTCCTGGTGCTGGAACAGACGACTTGAACAGTCGCGTCGCCTGCTCTTTTGGGTTCATAGAAGTAAAAGAAAGGTGGGCTTACTTTCAATTGTACATGTTCGGGGTTTGTATTTGATCTCTATTTTTTTCTTTGTGCCGTATTTTTTTTCCCCCTGTGTATAGAGCTTCGTATATTGTGTTGCCATGGTCTGTAACTGGGTCCTGATTTACCTACCTCATCTGTCTTCTCTGTCTTTGTCTGTATGTCTGTATGTCTGTCTGTCTGTCTGTCTGTCTCTCTCCTTCTGTCATTGTTTTTCCTTCACATTATTTACACTGTGGGGAAGTCACTGTCAGCGTGGCCTCAAAAATGGACTCCGCTTTGGCTCTCTAAATCTTAATGAGATTGAAAACGAATTCCGTCAGGCATCCTCAGCATTGCAAAATACAAACTATTTTCATGTCTTTGGTTTTAGAGAGTCCGGACTCAGACTCACAGACACTGATCCTGACAATTATGCTATCATTCCCGGCTTTCACATCATCAGCAAAGATCTCATGCCTCCTAGATCAACGGGTGCTAACTTATATTCGTGAAACTTTTAAACACGCATCACATTTGCATTTCCCTGAAGATGTTCAAACTGAGTCATTGTGGCTGTTAGGGTGGGCACTATTTACAGAATCTTTCTCTAGAAATGCTGAATGGACAGGCCAGTTCATTGCCACGATGGATGCAGCATCTGGTGCTACTGAAATTTTACTTCCAGGTGATTTTGATATTGATCTTTCGAAATCTTATCAGTCATAGATATGTTTGCTTATCTTATCTCAGGTTATTGATACCCCTACCCTTTTCCCTATCCAGTATCATCATCATCATCATCATCATCATCATCATCATCATCATCATCATCATCATCGCCTATTACCCCTCCTGGGGTACAGGCCGCCATCCAAGGACCTCCAGGCATCTCTGTTCTGGGCTCCTTTTCCCAGCTGGTTCCAAGTCATCCCCATGTTCATCCCCATGTTCCTGATGTCTGCTTCCGGATCCCTGCACCAGGTGTTCTTTGGCCGACCACTTTTTCGTTTTCCTGGGGATTCCATGTTAGGGCTGTCTGGTGGCGTTGCTTGCAGGTTTCCGCAGCGTATGTCCATCCCAGCCCCGACGTCGTTTCTTGATTTCCTGTATATGGATAACATGGGCAAAGAAAGGGAGAAAGAAAGAAAGAAAGAAACTAAAATACCCAAAGCAGATCACAAACGTGCAACCAGCAGATCCTTTACAGCATTTTAGGAAGATTACGTTTTTTGTGTTTATCTCTTCTGCTCCTCATTTTCTAATGTCTACAAAACATACCTAGATCAAGTACCATAGCGCCGGCTACAAACATTCAATTCTGTTTATTTTTGACATATTCCATAAAGAGCATGGAAAATAAAACACATTCCTCGACGTAAATGGACGAGTGAGGAAATACAAGCTGCAAATTTTTTTTCGTGAAGATCTTTTTTTTGAAATGGGAGGGAACTCAGAGCCTCTGAGAAAGGGGCTTGTGTATACAAAGCAATATTTGGGAATTAGCTAAAGAGTAACATATTTTATAAGAAAATATTGGGCTTTGAGAAATGTAGCCTATATTACACACACACACACACA
>JADBJO010005994.1:104077-119077 GCA_016801955.1 Conus betulinus | reverse complement strand
ACTGCTCTACTGTTCTTCCTATCCTGCGACTGTTCTTGCTTACATTAGCACCATTGGTGCTGCTGCCGCTGCTGCTGCTATTGCACTTTTTCATTGCCTCTTTGTCTGTCTGTCGGTCTATATGTCTGTCTGTCTGCTTCTCTCTGTCTCTCACTGCCTCTGTCTCTGTCTCTGTGCCCCTGTCTATGTCTTTCTCTGTCTCTCTGTCTCTGTCTCTCTTTCTGTCCCTTTGTAGAGTCTGTCTGTCCGTCTCTTCTCTCTCTCTCTCTCTCTCTCTCTCTCTCTCTCTCTCTCTCTCTCTCTGTCTGTCTGTCTGTCTGTCTGTCTGCCTGTCTCTCTTATGCTATGCTCTCTTTTCTGTCCGTTTCTGATGTTTGATGATTGAGGCATATACAGACACTGGGACAAAGACACTTATGATTCCTAGACATTTCATTGACAGCGTATGCTAAGAATTGGTTTGAAAGAAACATCAAGACAGACGTTGTGAACAAGTCATGTTTTAAGTTAGCTTTCATTTTGGCAGTCTGCCCTAAAGTTTTCCGGTGTTACATCTGGGTTTTACTTAAAAACAAAAAGAACAAGACAACTGTTTTGGCGCTGTTCGTAGCAAATGTAACCATTACAAAGTGTTACAACGCATAATGTCCAAATGTCGCAATTCTACCATCGCCCTTCATTCTCCAAACCCTCTCTCCACACACGCACACACAACACGCAAACACGTGGGAACTGGTGTGAATATTTGGCAGAAACGACAGTTTTCTGAAGTCTCTCCATTTCCATGTGGGGAGGGGGGGGGGGGGGGGGGGGGGGGTGGGGGGGGGGGGGGGGAGGTACTCTATAAAACCCCTCGTCCTCTCTGCTTTCTTTCCATCCTTTTCAGAATTCTTTTACTTCTCCTCTTCTCCTCCTCCTCCTCTTTTTCTATCTCTTGCTCCTCCTCCACTAGCTTTATCCCTTGTTCTCTTATTTTCTCATCTTCTCCTTCTCTTTTCTTCAGTTCCTGTCCTGTTTTCTCATCCCTCTTTTTCCTCTCCAAACTCATTGTCGTTCCTCTTTCCTCTTGCTTTTCCTTCTCTCGTCCTCCTTCTGTTAATCCCCCCCCCCCCTTCTCATCTTCCTCGCCCCTTCAGTCCCCTAACCAGCCCTTTGATTTCAACTCAGTCTCTGTATTCTCGCTATCATTGCATTCCCGAATGGAAGGCGAGAGCAGGAACAATGGCTGTCAGCATACAGTTTCCTCAAAGGTCCTGGAAGCTGTGCAGTCGTTGTGGAGGATGTTTCCATCTCCGGTAGTCGGAACTTTCTGTGCGAAAGTCACTGTTTACTCATCCTTCATGCAGCTGAAGTTTATCACTGACATAATTACCTATTTTCACGAATTCCAAGTAACTGCTTTTATGAGTCATAAACACGCGTTTTCATGACTTATAGTTAGGAATCATAATTAGGGTTTTTTTATGGGGGTAGCACTCTACCTACCGCAACAGGAATTCGAACAGCAAGAAAGAGGTCATGTTGAATGAGCCGAATGAACCATTTCCGTGTGAAGGTTCTGTTATGTCGCGTCGATTGACCATCATACACTGGCATCTGCCAAGAAACAATTATGTCCCTTGACCTCTTAATGAATTCCTCGTGCATGCCTGCATCCCCATGTCATCAACACAGCGCAGGCTTCCAAGGGTGACGCAGGATTGCTCCCAACTGACTAGTTCAACAGTTGAGGACAATTACTTCTATAGATCTACCTACACCTTCGGATGTATCTTTTTTTTTTTTTTCTTGCTGTCTTTCGTGATGGATTAAATAATTCTCACCCACTGTCAATTCCAATTCGAGAGTCTTATCAGCCAGCTAAACTAACAAAATAAAGAGTCAATTTGACTTTAAAAGGGGGAAATGCTGTGAGAGAGATAAGAACCACTGCACAAAACTGCTGTCTGGTTCATTTAAGGTCCTCCGAAAGAGACACATTGTTTGATGACTCCACTATGGCAGAAGCGAATAAAGAAAACATAAACATGTTGCCCTGTCTTATTTTCAGATTAAGACCTACTCCGAGCTGAGACCTTTTCTTTTACAATATGGTGGAGTTCATCATGGTTGAAGTTAGGTGTGAGGTTCAAGCCATTGTGGCGTTCATTACAGAACAAAGAATACGAGCGGGAAAGAACTAGAGCTGCTGGACAGTTTCGTTTTAAAAGAGACAGTTTCGTTTTAAAAGAGACCCTGGTATGCAAAATTGTCAACGTATTATGTCAGCGCGTGTATGATGTTGCAAGAAGAAGTAAGGTTTACTAGTATACTGTATTATCAGAAGAAGAAGAGAAAAAAAAATTCTTTTCTCATTCACCTTATCTGATGTTCATCCTCGTTGTCCCAGATGAAAGCTGTTTTCTTTATATACTCCTGGATGTCGCCATCTTAATGCCCTTCAAGTCATTGGACAGACTCCTTAGCAACAACATTCTGTGGGCAGCTCATGAAAATAAACGCAGTTTGAAATAGTTTGAAAGGATATGACTATATCACTTTGGAGAATTTTTGTTTAAAGGGCATTATAGGAAATATTCAAACGATTTTCTCTCAAATTTCTATAAAAATTAATTCTTTCATGGAAAGAGGAATATTCTCAGACAAATGTTATTCTGGACTTTTTAAGCGAAAAAAAGACCATACTTTTTTCTTATTTAAACGCTTGACCATCAGGATTTTCTCTCCCCCTTCTGATCAGCTATTCCTTGTGGCGCTGGCTGTCAGTGCATGTGAGACGCTCCACTGACGATAGTCGTGGACACCTCATCCGAGTGACCGCAGGGTGACCCCTTGCAGAAGAAAAACGTCTGACAATGTTTACGACAACATTCTAGCGTCAAAAGTCGAAAGAAGCTGTTTTCCTTGTTTTCATGAAGAAAACATGCTGTCACCTGACCGGAGAAGGGTAATGATGGGAACATCAGGTATAGTAGCTGTTATTCCTCAGTATCACAACTGTTTTCCCTCCTCCTAAGACTAACATTTTTTCTCCTGTTAAACAACGGATTGTAATTTTTTTCCCGGTTTCCTTCGGGTCACAACTGTTGACCCTATTTTTTTTTCTGTAAAAATAAATTTAGTTACAAAGTGAGACGACTGCAAGCGGAAATCTAAACAAATCTTAAATAAATGTTAGCGAACCGCCAAGAGAAAAGTGCACAAACGAGTCACAAGACAAAACACGACGCGTTTCGACCTCTTAGGTCTTCTTCAGGCAAGACACAAACAAATAGGACAATGAAAATGAACGAGTTGTCAGGTCAGGAATGCCTAATTACGATCGCGTGTATACGACTAATTACGGATCAATGAAAATTAGTATACAATGATCGAAACGCGCGTGTGTTTGTGTCTTGTGTGACTCGTTTGTCCACGTTTCTCTTGGCGGTTCGCTAACATTTATTTAAGATTCTGTAAAGTTATCCTAAAGAAAACAGGGATAACAGCGAAGTCAGTTAATATTCTCGTCTTATCTGGTGTCCCTAACATGTAGATGCACAATGATATCATTGGTATAAGTGCACCAGAAGCAGACAGGAGAGCGCAGGAAAAAAAAAAAAAGCTTTCGCGGACAACCGTTTTCCTCGGAAAGGTAGGGGAGACAATTGTCAATCTTAGAAATAACATCGGTAACAATGTTTTCCCTGTGTATGACCGTGCTCCTGAGGGGAAAATAATTAGCTGCTCGAGAAAGCCGGGAAGACAGTTGTGGTCGTTACAGATAACAGCGCGATAATAACTGATATACCTGTTGTCACTGTTTTTTCGGAATGTCGAAACCTGGATCCTCGACCAAATTTGGAAAATAGCTGTTATCGTCTTGCGACACATCCGCACACCCATAGACGTTCGCAGCTCTCTCTCTCTCTCTCTCTCTCTCTCTCTCTCTGTGACCATTCTTGCGATCAGATAGTAAGCCAGACGGTGATCTGTATAAATAATTTGTTTGGCCATAGGAATATGATTGCCGAGTGGTCTCCCGCGTTAGGATTGAGTGTAAAAAGCAGAAAAAAAGTGCCTGCCACCTCGATCATCCACGCTCACTGAACGTGGTTTCAGCAGTAACAAAGGCAAAAACTATCGTGCATTTAAAAAAAAAAATAATGTCTATGTTCTATATTAGGGCTGGGGTTGGTGGTGTTATGGGCAGGGTTAGCGTAAGTTCAGATTACGTTATGGTGGTCAGGGTGAGGGTAAGGATCAGGTTGGGGTTAAATGTGTGTGTGTGGGTGTGTGTGTGTGGAGATGCACAGAATCAGATAGAATCAGGGCTAAGGTTAGGTCAGGGTCAACCGAGTCTACAGAAGATGCAACTAGGGTTAGGTTTAGAGTCAGGGCTAGTCAAATCCACAGAAGATAAAATCAGGCACAGAATTAGGACCAGGCTTAAGCAAATCTACAGAAACAGAATTAAGGTCAGAGTTAGGGTGAGGGTTAGGCAAATCTGCCGGAGACAAAATCAGGTAAAGGGAAAGGGCTTGGGTTAAGCAACTCTACAGAAGATAGAATCACGGTTAGGGTTAGGATCAGGATAAATCAAATCTACAGACGTCGGAATCGGGGCTAGCGGTACGTTTAGGCGCCGATGATGGCATTTTCATTCACCGTTTAATGCTTGATTATGATCATTTCTACATTTCCACTCTCTCATGGAACACAGGGATGAAGGCCCCAGTAGAGTGAGGGTGGGATTGGGGTAGGAGGGGGCATCATCTCGCACAGCGCTGACTCCACTGGATTGTCAACGTTCAAATCAGGAGCGAAACTGATCATTTGACTGTTGATCGTCAGTAGGATTCGAACTCGAAACGCCTGACAGCAAACGTAGCGTCGTATACCACTAAGCCAGTCGTTTCCCCAGAATGTGTGGGTGTGTGATTAATGGTCATGGACGAGGAAGCTAAACAGAGGAAGGCAGAGAACAATGAACAAAGGAGCAAACACAGTCTGTGTTGGTCAGTGAAGGAACAAAGAGCAAGGGTGTTTTACAGATAGCAGGTTCATCGCGTTCAGAGTCAAGGAGGTTAGTCATCAGCCCCAAACTCCTCTGTGTCTGTCTGTCTGTCCGTCTGTCTCTGTGTGTCTATCAATCTATGTATCTCTCTGTCTCTCTCTGTCTCTGTCTCAGCCTCTCTGTCTCTGTCTGTCTGTCTCCCTCTCCCCCCCTTCTCTCTCTCTCTCTCTCTCTCTCTCTCTCTCTGTCCTGCATTCTTTGTCTCCATTCTGTGTGTGTGTGTGTGTGTGTGTGTGTGTGTGTGTGTGTGTGTGTGTGTGTCTCATACACCATATCTGTCTGTCGTCTGTCTGTCTGTCTCTGTTGAATCTCTCTCTCTCTCTCTCTCTCTCTCTCTCTCTCTCTCTCTCTCTCTCTGTGTCTGTGTCTGTCTGTCTCAAAAGACCAGTAACTGTCGATTTGCCCCATGTCCATCTCCATCTCCACCCCCCACCCCCCATCCACTTCACACCCCCATTCCCTACGTGCACACAATCAACTTCAGTGATTGGAAGCAGATGGGGAGAAAGGATTAGCAATTAGCAGCCGGGCCAGTCCAACCCAGCACTCGCTCGACTCAAACATTCAAGCGAAGGGTAGGGTCTGTCTTCTCACTAAAGCACCCAGAACGTGGGGGTAAGACCAGCCGTGCAGTTGATTTTTTAAAACTCGCGCACATTGAATGGAGTCAGTGGCCTTGACCGGTTGATGGAAGTTTTGTCTTGAGTGATTTGTCACTGAAGCGTGGCTTGTATTGTTCTGGCTGGGGACTATGGCGGCAGTACGCCAGGCAAGTAAGTAAATAAATAAATAGACGAAACACGGGCGAGCGGATTTCGAAGCAGGAATGCGAGTTGGCTGAACCTGTGTGTTAGCTTTGTCTCTGGCCTAATCCTTGCGTCCTTTCTTCTTCGCCAAGCTATTTACTGTTATAATCTGAGCAAGCAGGATTTTGAGGATACTTGCGCATGGGTTTCTTATATTATGCTTTTTCTATTTTCATGCTCTCTTTTTTTTTTTGTCTTTTCTTTTTCTTTCAGATTTCGTTATGTCATTTCCTTTTCTGTTTGTTTTTCTTCATTTTTTTTCTTTCTTTTTTTTCTTCAGTAATGTTCTTTTGCCTTTCAATTCTCATTAATTAAAAAAAAATATTCATTCCTTTTCTATGTCTATCTCTCTTCTTTTTCGTCAGTTTTGTTTTAGCTTTCTTCGCAGTTTTTTACCCTTCTTTTCGTTTTTATTTATTTACTTTTTTTTAATTTAAATAGGTCCACACAGTACAACACATTAGAATATTAAAATAAAAAAGAACAGATCCAAACAAACGATAGAAAAAGAGGAAATCAACATATTAAACACAGCTACAATACTATTCTACATTTTTAAGGCACGCTTACAGCCTCTCCACGTGGGAAAGAGGGAGAGAGAGAGAGAGAGAGAGAGAGAGAGAGAGAGAGAGAGAGAGAGAGAGCGTTTTTTATTTCTTTATTGATTATCTATATTTTTCCTTTCTCCTTTTTCCTTTTCTTTTCTTTTCCTGTTTGTTTTTCTTTCTGCATTGTTAAAATTTCCCCTTATTTGTTATTTCTGAATGTGTTCATTCTTTTTGCTCGTTTTGTTTTCCTTCCACTTAATCCCTCTTGCATTCTAGTTTGTGCCTGTCTGCATTTTTTTTTTAATCCATTTCTTTCTTTGTTTGTCTTTCTATCCTTGGATTGATTTCATTCTTTCTTTTCTTCCCCATTTTTTTTTTGTTATCCTTTGTTTTCATTTCCATTCTTTCTTTTCTTCTACTTTGTCCCTTTTCCCTATTCTTTTTCTCCTTCCATTCTGATTGTGCCATTTTGTTTCTATGTTTTCTTGACTTTTTTCTTTTTTTTTTTTTTTTTCTTTTTTTGGTCTCCTTTCCATTCTCTTTCCGTTAATGTTCTCTTTCTGTACTTCCACGTTTTTTTTTTTTCTTTGGTCTTTCGTTTTCTATTTCCCTTTTATTTTCCCACTCTTTCCTCTTCCTCTCTTCTTTCCCTTTAGATTTTTTTTTTCTCTTTTTTTTTTGCCCGTGTATACATTAAATGATTAGATGAATAATTAACTCATTCGTTCATTTGATGATTCCGCCAGTCATTTTTTTAAAAATCCCTTTTTTGTCTGTTTCATTCACTTCTTCATTGCCTTCGTAAGTGATCTCTCAAGCACCATTCCTGTGTCTCCTCCAATCTCTTCCCATCCTCATGCCAATCTCTCTCTCTGTCTCTCTCTCTCTCTCTCTGTCTGTCTGTCTGTCTGTTTCTACCTCTGTCTGTCTCTCTCTGTCTGTCTGTCTGTCTGTCTGTCTGTCTCTCTCTGTCTATCTGTTTCTCTCTCTGTCTGTTTGTCTCTGTCTGTCTGTCTCTGTCTGTCTGTCTGTCTCTGTCTGCCTGTCTCTCTGTCTGTCTGTCTCTCTGTCTGTCTCTGTCTCTCTCTCTCTCTCTCTCTCTCTCTCTCTCTCTCTCTCTCTCCAGTAAGCAAATATAAACATAATGTATCAGAAGGATCGAGAGATCTCCAGTAAGCAAATATAAACTAATTCATTAGAACGATCAAGAGAGAGAGAGAGAGAGAGAGAGAGAGAGAGAGAGAGAGAGAGTGTACACACACACTCACACACACACACACACACACACAACACACACACACACACGCACGCACGCACACACACACATACTCCAAGTTTGAAACAGAAAGACCACATGTCCCGAATGTGTTTCTAAGGACTAATGATTGGAGCATGGAAAGCTCACAAGCTCACACAAAGCTAAAAACAGCCCCCAGGCCAGTCAGGAGACTGTGAGAGGCAGTGAGGGGGGCAGAGAGTGGAGGTGGAGGTGGGGATGGGGGGGTGGCGGTCACACAGCACAGACCATCTTGAACGATGTGTGCGCTCCGTATTATGATTTAACGGTTGTCAGTCAACATTTGATGTGGGTCACTGGTCATTCTCCTGCTTTTCTGCTGGCTGTTGCCATGGTGGTCAAAATGAAGTATAACCACAGGTGTTCTTAATTCTCCATGCATTGCCGTCTGCCTAACTCTGTCTGTCTGTCTGTCTGTCTTTCTCTGTCTCTTTTTCTCGACAATAAACTCTCCGTTTCTCCCATCCCTATCCACAACTGCCCCGACCACCACACCCACTACCCATCTACTCTCTCTATATGTGCAGCCATAAATCTTAAAGGTAGGAAGGCGCGAGAGCGAAAGGATTAGTGATTAGGAGCCAATCAATACACAGACTTACTCAAACATTCCAGTCAAACGCAAATCCTGTCCTTCTACACAACATCACCCAGTCTGCTGGACAGAAAAGCGCGCATTTGATGTGAAAACCCTGCAGGCTGTCCGTGCAACAAGCCGGTTGATTGGTTGATTAAAAGCTTGCGCCTTGAGTGGTTTGCCCCGGCTCGGCGAAGCACGGCATGAATTGTTCTGGCTTGGGACCGTGGCTGTATTTCAGGAGAGTCAATGAAGTAATAGCTGAAACATGACTTGTGGATTCAGGTGCGGGAATATAAGCTGGATGAAGCATTGTTGGCTTTGTCTCTGGCCCATCCTCTCGTCCTTTCTTTGCCAAGCTATTTCATTCTGTAACGTGAACAGGCAGGAATTTGAGGGTTCGTGTTTCTGAGTTTCTTTCTTTTCTGTCCCATTTTGTCTGATGAGTGTATATTGCTTCTCTTGCTGAACTTGATGCAGGGGAAGAGGGAACTGAGTGAGCGAGTGGACGAACGCATGCATGAAGCATTTGCATGCATGTGCACAGAGAGAGAGAGAGAGAGAGAGAGAGAGAGAGAGGGAGAGAGAGAGGCGTTCACATGTACAGACTGAGAGACCCCAGGACTGGAATATATACATATATCTCAAAACTAATGACTGGAGCATAGAAGGCACACACTCAGCTGGAAACAGACCCAAGCGCGCACGTATACATCAGGCCACCCTCAACAATCTGTGTGCTTCATGTATGGTTTAACGGTTGTCGGCTAAACCTGGTGTGGGTCGCTGGCGAATCTACAGGTCTTGTGTTGGACGTTGGCACAGCAGTCACAAAAGTGTGACTACGGTGTGTTTCTCATTCTCCCTGCATCACTGTATCTCTGGCTCTCTGTCTGTCTGTCTGTCAGTCTGTCAGTCTGTCTGTTTGTCTCTCTTGACTATGAATTCTCCATTTTTTCTTCCCCTCAACCATCATCTCTATCCTCAGGCCCACCATCCACCCACTGACTATGTGCGCACATGAAAGCTTAGACACACACACACACACACACACACACACACACACACACACACACACACAGAGAGAGAGAGAGAGAGAGAGAGAGAGAGGATTAGCAATTAGTACCCAGTCATAACACTGATTTGGCGAAAAAAACATTCCAGTCAAACGCATATTCTCTCCTCCCACTAAATCACCCAGTCCACTGTACAGGGGAGCGTGCACTTCATTTTCAAACCCTGCGCACATTCAGTGGAACACTTGATTATGGTTTTGTCATGTGTAATTTGACCCGCCTCAGTGAAGCGTAGAATGTATTGTTCTGGCTTTGGCTTGGCCTGTTGCCGTGCCGTGCTCCAGGCAAATAAATAAATAAAATAAATAGGGGGAACACAGGGAGTGGATTTGGAAGCAGGAATGTTAGTTGGCTGAACAGAAGCTATGTTGGCTTTTTCTCCTAATCCTTTCGCTTCTTTTGTGCCCATCATGCCATTTGATTTCATAGTCTGAATGACTAGGATCTGGGGGTGTCTTATGCCCGGTTTATTTTCTATTCTGTCTTTGTTTCTATTATAAATTCTGTTTCTGCAGTTTATTTTCTCCCCCCCTCCCCCCCCCCCTCTTATTATTTTCTTTCTTTTCTTCATCTCTTTATTGTATTTCTTCGATTGTGTTTTTTTTTTTCTTTTTTCTTTCCTTTTTCGTTTTTTTTTCTTTCATTGTTCTTTCTTCGTTTACATTTTCGCCTCCATTTTGTCACTCTCCCCCTTTTTTTTCTTTTCTCCACTTTGTCTTTCTGTTTTCGTTTTATATTCAACTGTTTAAAGATTCTTTACTTTTGCTTTTTATTTTTTATTCTTTCTCTCTTATTTCATTTTTTTTCATTCTTTCTTTCTTTCTTGAACCCCGCCCCTTTTTTTCATTCCTCTTTTATTTTTTTATTTTGATCTTACTTCCTAGCTGACTTTTCTTTTTTACTTTTTTTGATTTCTTCTCTTTTCTTTCTCTTGATTTTTTTTTCTTCTCTCTCTCTCATTCTTCTTTTCTCTCCCACTCACTCACTCACTCTCTTTTTTTTTCTAGCTCACTTTCTTTTTTACTCTCCCTTTCTCTTCTCTCTCTCTCTCTCTCTCTCTCTCTCTCTCTCTCTCCCCCCCCCCTCTGTTTCTCTGTCTGGGGTCTCAGACTCTTTCTCTTTGATTTCCTCTCTCTCTCACTCCTGATCACTCACTCTCTTTCTTTTTCTCTCTCTCCTCTCTCTCACTCTCTTTCTTCTCTCTCTTTCTCTTCTCTCTCTCCACTCACTCTCTCTCACTCTCTCTTCTTTCTCTCTCTCCCTCTCTCTCTCTCAGGTACTCTCCTCTCATCTCTCTCTCTCTCTCTCTCTCTCTCTCTCTCTCTCCTCCCCCTCTCTCTCTGTGGCTGGTCTGGGGTAGAACAGACTTTTTGATTTTTTTTTTCCTTTGTTCATTTTTAAAAAAAATTTTGATCTTACTTCATTTGTTGCTAGCTGACAGGTCTTTACTTCAGTAAAGACTGCTTTCTTTCATGTCTCTAGTCTCTCAGTCAAGACTCATTTCTCTCTCTCTCTCTGTTCATCAGTAAAGACTGCATTTCACAACAATGGAACTAGGCTAGTGTCATCAGTTCTCTGCATTTCACTCACTCACTCTCTCATCTCTGCATTTCACAACAATCCTCTCTCTCATCTCACTCCTGCATTTCCCAACTCTCTCCAGGCTCTCTCTCTAAAGACTGCATTTCACAACAATGGAACTAGGTTAGTGTCTCTAAAGACTCATTTCACAACAATGGAACTCTGTCATCAGTAAAGACTCATTTCACAACAATGGGGCTCTCTCAGTAAAGACTGGGGGTCAGAGCAGAACTAGGTTAGGGCAGGTAAAGGGCATCAGGAAGAGGACCAGGCAGTAAAGACTGCATTTCACAACAATGGGGCCAGGTTAGTGTCATCAGTAAAGACTGCATTTCACAACAATGGAACTAGGCTAGTGTCATCAGTAAAGACTGCATTTCACAACAATGGGGCCAGGTTAGTGTCATCAGTAAAGACTGCATTTCACAACAATGGGGCCAGGATAGTGTCATCAGTAAAGACTGCATTTCACAACAATGGGGCCAGGCTAGTGTCATCAGTAAAGACTGCATTTCACAACAATGGAACTAGGCTAGTGTCATCAGTAAAGACTGCATTTCACAACAATGGGCCAGGTAGTGTCATCAGTAAAGACTGCATTTCACAACAATGGAACTAGGGTAGTGTCATCAGTAAGACTGCATTTCACAACAATGGGGCCAGGCTAGTGTCATCAGTAAAGACTGCATTTCACAACAATGGAACTAGGTTAGTGTCATCAGTAAAGACTGCATTTCACAACAATGGAACTAGGTTAGTGTCATCAGTAAAGACTGCATTTCACAACAATGGGGCCAGGTTAGTGTCATCAGTAAAGACTGCATTTCACAACAATGGAACTAGGTTAGTGTCATCAGTAAAGACTGCATTTCACAACAATGGGGCAAGGTTAGTGTCATCAGTAAAGACTGCATTTCACAACAATGGGGCCAGGTTAGTGTCATCAGTAAAGACTGCATTTCACAACAATGGGGCCAGGTTAGTGTCATCAGTAAAGACTGCATTTCACAACAATGGGGCCAGGTTAGTGTCATCAGTAAAGACCGCATTTCACAAACAATGGGGCCAGGTTAGTGTCATCAGTAAAGACTGCATTTTCACAACAATGGGGCCAGGTTAGTGTCATCAGTAAAGACTGCATTTCACAACAATGGGGCCAGGCTAGTGTCATCAGTAAAGACCGCATTTCACAACAATGGGGCCAGGCTAGTGTCATCAGTAAAGACCTGCATTTCACAACAATGGAACTAGGTTAATGTCATCAGTAAAGACTGCATTTCACAACAATGGGGCCAGGCTAGTGTCATCAGTAAAGACTGCATTTCACAACAATGGGCCGGAGGCTAGTGTCATCAGTAAAGACCGCATTTGACAACAATGGGGCCAGGCTAGTGTCATCAGTAAAGACTGCATTTCACAACAATGGGGCCAGGTTAGTGTCATCAGTAAAGACCGCATTTCACAACAATGGAACTAGGTTAGTGTCATCAGTAAAGACTGCTTTTCACAACAATGGGCCCAGGTTAGTGTCATCAGTAAAGACTGCATTTCACAACAATGGGGCCAGGTTAGTGTCATCAGTAAAGACTGCATTTCACAAACAATGGGGCCAGGTTAGTGTCATCAGTAAAGACTGCATTTCACAACAATGGGGCTAGGTTAGTGTCATCAGTAAAGACCGCATTTCACAACAACAATGGGGCCACAGCAGGCTAGTGTCATCAGTAAAGACCGCATTTCACAACATGGGGCCAGGCTAGTGTCATCAGTAAAGACCGCATTTCACAACAATGGGGCCAGGCTAGTGTCATCAGTAAAGACCGCATTTCACAACAATGGAGCCAGGCTAGTGTCATCAGTAAAGACTGCATTTCACAACAATGGGGCCTAGGTTAGTGTCATCAGTAAAGACTGCATTTCACAACAATGGACTGCCAGTTAGTTAGTGTCATCAGTAAAGACTGCATTTCACAACAATGGGGCCAGGTAGTGTCATCAGTAAAGACTGCATTTCACAACAATGGGGCCAGGTTAGTGTCATCAGTAAAGACTGCATTTCACAACAATGGGGCTAGGTTAGTGTCATCAGTAAAGACTGCTTTTCACACAACAATGGAACTAGGTTAGTGTCATCAGTAAAGACCGCATTTCACAACAATGGGGCCAGGCTAGTGTCATCAGTAAAGACCGCATTTCACAACAATGGGGCCAGGCTAGTGTCATCAGTAAAGACCGCATTTGACAACAATGGGGCCAGGCTAGTGTCATCAGTAAAGACCGCATTTCACAACAATGGAGCCAGGCTAGTGTCATCAGTAAAGACCGCATTTCACAACAATGGAACTAGGTTAATGTCATCAGTAAAGACTGCATTTCACAACAATGGGGCCAGGTTAGTGTCATCAGTAAAGACTGCATTTCACAACAATGGGGCCAGGCTAGTGTCATCAGTAAAGACTGCATTTCACAACAATGGGGCCAGGTTAGTGTCATCAGTAAAGACTGCATTTCACAGCAATGGGGCCAGGTTAGTGTCATCAGTAATGACCGCACTTCACAACAATGGAACTAGGTTAATGTCATCAGTAAAGACTGCATTTCACAGCATTGTGGCCAGGCTAGTGTCATCAGTAAAGACTGCATTTCACAACAATGGGGCAGGTTAGAGTCATCAGTAAAGACCGCAGTTCACAACAATGGGGCCAGGCTAGTGTCATCAGTAAAGACTGCATTTCACAGCAATGGGGCCAGGTTAGTGTCATCAGTAAAGACTGCATTTCACAACAATGGGGCCAGGCTAGTGTCATCAGTAAAGACCGCATTTCACAACAATGGGCCCAGGGTAATGTCATCAGTAAAGACTGCATTTCACAACAACAATGGCCAGGTTAGTGTCATCAGTAAAGACCGCATTTCACAACAATGGAACTAGGTTAGTGTCATCAGTAAAGACTGCATTTCACAACAATGGGGCCAGGATAGTGTCATCAGTAAAGACTGCATTTCACACAATGGAACTAGGTTAGTGTCGTCAGTAAAGACTGCTTTCACAACAATGGGGAACTAGGTTAGTGTCATCAGTAAAGACCGCATTTCACAACAATGGGGCCAGGCTAGTGTCATCAGTAAAGACCGCATTTCACAACAATGGGGCCAGGCTAGTGTCATCAGTAAAGACCGCATTTGACAACAATGGGGCCAGGCTAGTGTCATCAGTAAAGACTGCATTTCACAACAATGGGGCCAGGCTAGTGTCATCAGTAAAGACCGCATTTCACAACAATGGAACTAGGTTAATGTCATCAGTAAAGACGCATTTCACAACAATGGGGCCAGGTTAGTGTCATCAGTAAAGACTGCATTTCACAACAATGGGGCCAGGCTAGTGTCATCAGTAAAGACCGCATTTCACAACAATGGGGCAGGCTAGTGTCATCAGTAAAGACTGCATTTCACAACAATGGAACTAGGTTAGTGTCATCAGTAAAGACTGCATTTCACAACAATGGGGCCAGGTTAGTGTCATCAGTAAAGACCGCATTTCACAACAATGGAACTAGGTTAGTGTCATCAGTAAAGACCGCATTTCACAACAATGGAACTAGGTTAATGTCATCAGTAAAGACTTCATTTCACAACAATGGGGCCAGGTTAGTGTCATCAGTAAAGACTGCATTTCACAACAATGGGGGCCAGGGTAGTGTCATCAGTAAAGACTGCATTTCACAACAATGGGGCCAGGGTTGTGTCATCAGTAAAAACTGCATTTCACAGCAATGGGGCCAGGTTAGTGTCATCAGTAAAGACTGCATTTCACAACAATGGAACTGGGTTAGTGTCATCAGTAAAGACTGCATTTCACAACAATGGGGCCAGGTTAGTGTCATCAGTAAAGACTGCATTTCACAACAATGGAACTAGGCTAGTGTCATCAGTAAAGACTGCATTTCACAGCAATGGGGCCAGTTAGTGTCATCAGTAAAGACTGCATTTCACAACAATGGGCCAGGCTAGTGTCATCAGTAAAGACTGCATTTCACAACAATGGAACTAGGTTAG
>JADBJO010005994.1:84077-96577 GCA_016801955.1 Conus betulinus | reverse complement strand
GGGCGATGCAGAGTAAACTCTTCAGCAAACTTCTCTCTCTCCCCTTAATGATTCCTTTAATCCAGCCCTCGCCACCCTTAACCACCACCACCCCCCCCCACCCCCTCTACCCCACCCTCCATCTCCCACCCCTATCCCCTACCCCGCACTTGCCACCCTTCATCCCACCCCACCCCTCTCTTCTCCTCCGGCCTTGCAGTGGTGAGGAAGGAGGAATGTCAACGAGTAGAGGGGGGGAGGGGGGGGGGGGGGGGGGGGGGGGGGAGGACACAAGAAAAGGGTGCAGAGGGTGGGTGGGTGGGTGGGTGGTTGGATGGGGAGGGGAGGGCAGACCAGCTGCAAAGGAAGAAGGAAAGGAAAAGGAGAGAAAAAGAAGAAAAAAAAAAAAGGAGAAGCAAGAAGAAATGAGAAGAGATGATGAGGAGGAGATGGAATAGAAGTAACAGTCAAAAAAAAAAAAAGGGGGGGGGGGGGAGTGTAGGATGGAAATAAGAAAGTTCGAAAGAAAAGAGGGAAGAGGAGGAGGAGGAGGAGGAAGTGGAGGAGGGGGAAGAAGAGAAGAAGAATGAGAGGAAGGGGCAGGAGGAGCAGGAGGAGGAAGAGGAGAGAGAGGAGTGGGGGGGGGGGGAGAGGACAAATGGACGAGGTGGAGGAAAGGAAGATGAGGGGTGAGGAGAAAGAGAAAGAAAGAACAATAGAGAGAAAGAGACAGATAGAAAGAAAGATCGAAAGAGAGATCGAAGAAAGAAAGAAAAAGAAGAAAAGAAAGAAGAAGAAAAGAAGAAGAAGAAGAAGAAGAAGAAGAATCTCTACAGCATTTTGTGTAAAAGATGCAATCGGTTGTCCCTCTCTCTCCCTCCCTTTTCCCTCTCTCTCTCTCTCTCTCTCTCTCCTCCTCTCATCTCTCTCTCTCTCTCTCTCTCTCTCTCTCTCTCTCTCTCTCTCTCTCTCTCTCTCGCTACCTGTATGAGTGCGTATCTGTGCATGCTTTTCATCGAGCCTTTGCAGCACATGTGTGTGTGTGTGTGTGTGTGTGTGTGTGTGTGTGTGTGTGTGTGTGTGTGTGTGTGAATCGTAGACTGCATATGTCCTGTGTTGTTTTTCAAAAAACATATTGCTGTGAGCAGAGAACATAGACTGCAAATTTATGACTCTCCCTCTCTCGTCTTTCTCTTTCTCTCTTCTCTTCTCTCTCTGGCTTCTTCAAATCTCGAAAACTTTATGAGTGCATGTGCATTTCTCTCGACTTCATGCAGCTCCCTCAGCAGTTGTGGTGGGGGGGTGTATCGTGGGTGTTGTAAGTGGGAATGGGGGTCTGTTTGTCCTGAAATCTTATGTAGATGAAGACTCTCTCCCTCTTCTCCCTTTTTCATGCTCTTTCCTCAGAAGAACGAATCTCTCTCTCTCTCTTCATCTCTCTTCTCTCTTCCTCTCTCTCTCTCTCTCTCTCTCTCTCTCTCTCTCTCTCTGTCTGTCTGTCTCTCTCTCTCTTAAACTTTTATGATGCTAAGCTTTTATATGCAGCAGAAGTCTGGGGACAGTCTCATCCACATGTAATTGAATTACCACACTCGTTCGCATGTAAACGCTTTTTACATGTACACCCAAATACCCCAAATACAGTGGTAGACGGTGAGCTAGGGAGGTATCCTTTGTATGCAGATAGTGCAATAAAATCAATGCACTACTGGTTCAAATTTGCAAAAGCTGTCACTCGCTAGACTACCAAAACAAGCATACAGAATGGGAAAATCAGAATTATTTTAATGTACAAGAATTCGGAGTGTACAAACAAATTGGGTACCTTCGATAAAACATTGTTTGGATACTTATGGCTTTTTCTTTTGTTTTGGTTAAACGATGGAGTGAATAATAACGATAAACTGTTTTTATGTGAATTTAAACAAACGCATGATTGACTGTCATAGACAAAATATCAGGCTAGTAAAATACTTAACCGTGACAGATATTCAACATGTCTTCTTTCAAATCCCTTTGGCAGCCTGAGAAATACCTAATTGATGTCACAGTTTCTAAATTTCGCAAAGTGTTCGTAAGATTTCGACTTGGTATTAGTGATTTGAATGTCCATCAAAGATATACACTGAACTTCAAAAACTGTCCATTCTGTAATCAAATCGAGGACGAAATACATTTTTCGATTGTTTGTCCATCCTATAAAGATTTAAGAGATAAATACGTTTTGCCTCATGATAGAAATGTTCATCAAGTATCATTGCTTCTTTTACCGCAAAATAAAAAGAGAATTGTAATTTGCTCTGTAGCTATGTTCATTTTTATAGCACTAAAACGAAGAGGACTGCCAGCAGATAATACACAAATGCCAGAGTAATTTCAGGAAGAACATTTTGTTAGGCAATTAAAAAAAATTTCAGTACATGTGTCGAGTGTGTTCTTCTTTTGTTTTTGACCTCATTGCAGATCGGCCGGTGGCCTTTTTTGAGTTTGAGTTTGAGTCTCTCTCTCCTCTCTCTCTCTCTCTGTCTCTCTCTCTCCATCCACCTCTTCGCCTCCCCTCTCTCCTGTTGTCTCTCTCTCCTCTCTCTCTTTGTTGTGAAGTTTTGTGTGAGACATGTTGCACAAAAGATTAGCATAGATCAATGTATGTGTGAGTTGCGTTGCTTAAGCTGTCCACAAGGGTCAGTGCCGGGTTTGAATTTATGGACTGATACAATGACTCTGTAGTGTGTCTGTAACGAGTATGTTGACTTTTAGATTGAAACAAGACTGGGTGTCCAGCCTAACTATGTCGGGCGAATCTTTTCAGAGGTCGAATATTTCTGGCACTAGCAAGGCGTTTTCAGAAGCCATAGCCCATGGTCTTTCGAAACCGTCGCGTAACACCAGCGATTCTCTGGATACCCCAGACGTTATGAAAATGGTCTGAGAACTTTGTGCAACCTGGAGGGAAAAAAATCGAGACACTGGATAAAATGACTGAAATAAGCACTTTCTGATGTTGTCATGCAAAGGAAGAAAAAAGTCTGAAAAACTGATCAACAGTCCTCAAAAAGAAAGTTTCAGATCTGCTGGAGACAACTGCGTCTGACCTAAATGTGGAAGAAAACTATGGAAAAGGCACGAGAGGATTTGTCAGGTACCAGTTAATTGCTTTTCAAATCAGAACTGGAGCATGCAGACATTTAAAAAGTTAAAAAGAAGAAGTTGACTACAAACCAGAAAGTTGCCCACGGGGTCCCCACTGTCAACGTTGAAATCGGATCTAAGAAGCCTCAGGAAGCGATATAGATGGACCTCAAGCTTTACCATCTTCAGAAAAGACTTGAAAGCGGCCACAGTAACCCACCTGTGCAGCACACATACTACTGACAACAGGCCTTTGAGGCTCAAAGGCCTGGACATCAGCCTCAACACCTGGGAGTCGCTTGCGCTGGACCGCCCTGCCTGGCGAAGCAGCCTCACAAAGGGCGCATGTACATCAGAGAAGAGACGCACAGCAGAAGCTGAGAGAAAGCGAGCCGCGCGCAAGGCCAGAGCTACCTCCACCTCCACTGTAGCACCCACCCACATGTGTCCCACATGTGGGCGTTCCTTCCGGGCCCAGATCGGCCTCACCAGCCACCCGCTGACCCACACTCAGCAATCTTCCATCTGAGATTGAAGCCATGGTTATCTTCGAAATCGAAGGACGAACAACAACAACTGACAAGAGACACGAACCCCAGCAGGAACTCGCTGAGGTAGCGAGAGACTGCAGACTCAATCGTGCTGTGTGGTGGACTCGCAGCGCAGGAGATCACCCTTGGTCAGCGCTGTGTGTGCGATCAGACCGCACCTGACTCAACAGTTCTCTCGGATTTGCGACGAATTCGCCCTGATTGCCAATGAGCACTTCAATCACAACCTCTCGACAGAATCCATAGAAGGTTCTGTCCTTCAGATCGGACATTCAATGCCATGCCTTGAATCAAGGAAAAACACAGAGACCCCCTCCCCCCCCCCCCCCCCCCCATCTACATCCGAGAGTAGCCAAGGACAGGTGTCTTTGTTCGTGTGTTTGTTTTTCTTATCTTCGAGAGAGAATGCCTAAAATGAACGTCACCAGTGGGGGGAATCTCAGACAAGGGACTCTCAGGGTCAGAACTCCAGCTTCTCTCAGTAACCGGAGAGGGAGTGGGGGTGGGGGGGGGGCGCACATTTTACCTTTTCCTTCCCCATTTGACTCATTCGTTCCAGTCAGAAGCTGCTAGCTTTGTTGCGGGAAAGATTTTTTTTGTTTTGTTTCAGGTCCCGGATCCCAGCTGACTCTGACATATGTTGCACATGATTCAAGGAGCAAAGATGGGTGGTAAAGTGGCACTAACAACGAAATCAGATACTGACATTAATCTAAATTGTCTGTCTGTCTGTATGTCTCTGTCTGTCTGTCCTTATGCCTCTTTGTCTCTCTGTGTCTATCTCTCTGTCTGTCTGTGGGTCTGTCTCTGTCCGTCTGTCTGTCTGTCTGACTCTCTGTCTGTCTGTCTGTCTCCCTCCCTCCCTCAGCTCTCTCCTTCTCCCTCCCTCCTTCTGTCCGTCTGCCTGCCTGTCTGCCTGTCTGTCGGTCTGTCTTTCTGTCAGTCTGTCTGGCGGGATCTCTCTCTCTCTCTCTCTCTCTCTCTCTTACAGTCTTTACAAATGCAGCTAATGACATACTATCAATTTATACTTCTGTTGTGTCAGTCTGGTACTAAATTGTATGATTGCCTACTTTGTTTCCTTGTATACGGTGCAAAATGGCCAAAGTCAGCTACGTTTTTTGTGATGTCCTTGTTAACAAATATTCTCTCTCTGTCTGTCTGTCTGTCTGTCTGTCTCTCTCCCATATAGCCTCTTTTTGTCTGTCTGTGTGTCTGTGTGCCTGTCTGTGTTTCTGTGTGTCTGTCTGGATGTCTGTCTTCCTGTGTGTCTGTTTTGTCCGTTTGTGTATGTATGTCTATCATTTCTCTCTGTCTCTGTCTCTCTGTCTCTCTCTCTGTCTCTTTCTCTCTCTCTGTCCGTCCGCCCGTCTCTCTCTCTCTCTCTCTCTCTCTCTCTCTTTCTCTGTCTGTCTGTCTGTCTGTCTGTGTCTACCGGCGCGTACGTTTGTGAGCATGTGTATTTGTATGTGTGTCTCTCTGTCTGTCTCTGTCTTTGCATCTGTCTCTGTTTTTCGCCGTGTCTGTCTGCCTGTCTGTCTATGTCCCCCCCCCCCCTCCCCCCCCCCCCCCCTCTCTCTCTCTCTCTCCCGGATATATGTCAGCCCAATAGCCAATCTATTACACACTTACACAATCTGGCTATATGCGTTTCGCGGGCTGGACGTCGATTTCAATGCTTTCACTATACAACAACAAATGGCACGATTATTGAGGAAAAGTCATTCAGACCGCCCCCCCCCCCCCGCTCCCCCCCTCCTCACTCTTCCACTCCCCGTGTGTTTTGAAAATATGGCAAATTAGCCATGCACGTTCGTGACCCAACGATTAAATGCGAGAAGAGTTAAAAGGAATGCCTTGACCGGAAACGTCAATTGTTCCTCGAATTATTCCAAAATCTGCATGACAACTGCTCCCATCAAACAACATTTCCGTCACTTTGTGGTGTCAGTTTAATATAGACTGTCTCCTTTTTTTTCTCTCTCCGTTTCCTTTCTTTCTTCTTCCTCTTCTTCTTTTTTTCTTCTATCTCATTCTCTCCCTTTTTGTTGTCTTTCTGTCTCTGTCTCTCTCGCTCGCTCTCGCTCTGTGCCTCTACTACCTGTCTGTCCCTCTCTCTCCTCTCTCTCTCTCTCTCTCTCTCTCTCTCCTCTCTGTGTGGTGTGTGTGTGTGTGTGTGTGTGTGTGTGTGTGTGTGCGCGCGATCATGTGCCTACTTTCAATATGGGTTTGATTTGCTTAACTTAATGAGGGTGATGAAAACATGCATTAATTTTTTTTATATCTCTTTCGTTGAGGATTGAGTAATTGTCGATGGCAAAAATCGTCTGACCATATCCAACATAATGTGAAAGGTTTTAATTGCATAGGAATCATTGCAACTTGCATGATCTTAAATCCGGTTTAAACCCTTGACAAGGATAGAATTTTAAGGTTATTACAACAAAATTGAGGCTCGGTATTTCAAAAAATAGTTATAAGTCATTATAGATTTAGAAAAAGGTTGTTAGTGGCAGTGATTTGTTTTATGTAAAGAATTTCTGAAGAATTAGTTACGTTTTGTTTTCGGTTGCCCTGCTGTTAGCTCCTAGGAATATTCGAGATGAATTATTTCATCATGAACATTATAGGCAGTCTTTCCTCATTTAAAGTAATGTCGGTGGTGTCTTCAATCGCTGCTGAAGACGTGAACATGTTCTTATTGTTTTGATGTAACACATTTAAGCTCAACACACATATTGCTTTATTTGAATTTGTTTTTGTGTAACTTTTTTTGTATAATATTCACACGCTCCTTCGTCAGCGGCCAAGGCCATCAATGAATAACCCATCACACACACACACACACACACACACACACACACACACCACACACACACACACACACACAGACAGACAGACACACACACACACACACACACACACACACACACACACACATATATATATATATATATATATATATATATATATATATATATATATATATATATACAAATACACACAACACAATACACGAAAAAATTCCTCCGCCACAACAACAACAACAACTAAAATCCGTCCTATTAGAACATCCTTAGTTTTCTGTTAAAATCTTCGAAGAGACACTCAATTCACGTTCACGTTATAGTATGGGCTTGCCCATTTCAATTGAAGCAGAACACTAGAGAAAGAAAAAAAAATATGAAAGTGGGTGAACCACTACAGCATTGTACACGAGGTGATGAGCTGCAGGACAAGAGGAAAGGAGATGGTGGGTGGAGCAGGAATGAGGGATGATGGATGGAGAGAGAGAGAGAGAGAGAGAGAGAGAGAGAGAGAGAGAGAGAGAGAGAGAGAGAGAGAGAGAGAGAGAGAGAGAGAGAGAGAGAGAGAGAGAGAGAGAGAGCTACTGGATGAATAATCGAACTGAAGTTCAGGTTTGAAACAGGGGGATGGACGCAGCCCGAATTTGAAGTGGTTTGTTTTGTGACATGTGTCAGTGGTTTAAGCGCTAAATGTGAAAGCGAATGCCAGCAGTCCCAGAGAGGCGCTGCACTCAAAAGGTCCCTCCTGCTGTGAGCTGATGGCGCTATGCTAATGTCAGGGTTAATTATGGATGTAGTGAATGAGCGGTGTGCATAAAGGCTGTGTTGCCTGTGTGGAATTATTGTTTGGATAACGCGATGTGTGTGTGTGTGTGTGTGTGTGTGTGTGTGTGTGTGTGTGTGTGTGTTGTGTGTGTAAGTGTGTGTGTGTGTGTGTGTGTGTGTGTGTTGTGTGTGTTGTGTGTGTGTGTGTGTGTGTGTGTGTGTGTTGTGTGTGTGTGTGTGTGTGTGTGTGTGTGTGTGTGTGTGTGCGCGCGCGAGCTTGTGTATGTGCTTATGTGTAATTGTGTGTGGTGTGTGCATGTGCACGAACTCCTCTGTGCGTCAATGAAGTGTTGAACAGGTTCTGCTTTCTGTCCAAGAGTAGGCCTTGTAGAACAGTAACAGTATTGTGGCTGACCATGAAATTGGTCTTTTCGGTGCTGATTCCAACGTCATGTTCGTTGACATTTTATCCACGCTTTGGCTTGGCGAGTTGTTCTTCGCTGCCTGCCAGGTGTCATATGAGGATCAAGTGTGCTCAAAGTAGATGCACATTCGGAAGGAATCATTCCTCTACAATCACAAGCAGACAAAAACACGTACGCGCGCGTCCTTGTCTCAATTTCCAACTCCGAATAACGTTCCCTCCGATAGGAGGCTTCAACTTGTTTTCCGTTCAAAGTTTTACAGTTTAGCACTAGTAATCAGTATCCCTTCCTCAAGAAAATATAACACTCATCACAGACCCCCAAAGCCATCAGAATTCTCTTGAACATATTCCCAGGCCGTCACAAACCGATTGGCACAAACAATTTGTGAAAGACCACTCCATCACAGGCCCCCAAGACCATTTCGTCAGTCACAAAGGCTCGCTCACACTGACGTGCAGCATGAGTTTTGTGCTACTGGTCGCTTGAGAGGAAAGTTGGGTGGACGGTGTTTATTCGATTAAGCACCAATGTTCCATTTTCTTCGTTAAGGCCCACGGCGAATGATAACACACTCTCCCAAAGTTTTGAAGATGCTTTCGCGGTGCGGTGGGTACGCAGATTACATATGTGTTCGATGCTACTCTCGCCATCGCAGAATGCACTCCGTTCGTCAGCAGTGATGGTATCTGTTTGCAGCTGTCATCTGTTCAAAATGATGTTTCAGCGGGCGTTGCTGATGAAGCTCACAGCGAGGGAGTTTTGGGCAGTGTCGGAGGTTTCCTTTCTTGGTAAGGGTGACGATTGACGAGTGAGTGAGTGAGTGAGTGAGTGTGTGTATGTGTGTGTGTGTGTGTGTGTGTGTGTACGTGCGTGCGCGCGCGCGCGCGCGTGCGTGCGTGCGTGCATGCGCGCGCGCGCGCGCGCGTGTGTATGCCATTCCTCTGCGCGCAACATTTTGTCGCATACAGCAGTTGGGATATCAGCTACTTCAATCAATGTCCCTCCGCCAGATTTCAAGTATTCTGCAGGGAGGCTGGCGATGCATGCAACCTCCCTACAGATTAGCGCGATTTCTCTGCAGCTACGGCTTCTTCACAGAGTATTGGAGGGTTATCCTCGTTCGGTCTGGGATCTCCTCGGCTCTGTTCATGCTTGTTGGGTTTTGGTGCACAGTTCAGAGCGATGTACAGGCTACCCTGTTATGATCTCTTCTCCCTATGTCAGACAGTTACCGTCCGCTTTCCACAATGGTACTGATTTTACCTTGATTTCTTTTTTCAAAGTCCTGAACAATTTTACTCCGTTATCTGGTACAGATTTCATGGGTGTTCTTTACGTCTTTTTCTAATCCTCAAATTTATAACGCTCTCTCTCTCTCTCTCTCTCTCTCTCTCTCTCTCTCTCTCTCTCTCTCTCTCTGTCTTTCTTTATTGCTCTCTCTCTCTCTCTCTCTCTCTCTCTCTCTCTCTCTCTCTCTCTGTGGCATCTAAGTGGTTCTAAGAATCTTACAGTGTCATACGTCTGAAGCATATTGCTTGTGATCCATTGCCATAGATGTTCATCAACGTATTCCCGAAGACTGCGTTGTTCCTTCAGTCATCACTTGGTTGACATTGTTTTTCTGAGGACTCCCAGCAGCAGCAGTGGGGTGACGTTTCCATCTTCGTCCGCAAAGAGTCGGCGGAAATTCTGTCTTGACATGCTGAAATATCCCGAACAACGCACACACACACACACACACACACACGCACACACGCACGCACGCACGCACGCACGCACGTACACATGTAAGGAACTAAAATTTTTTTGTTTACATAAGAATTCAACTTCCGATTTCAATGGCACATCTTTCACAAGTCTAATTAATATACCTTCGCTGAGTTGACTCTCCTTATGGACACGAAAGAATTGACAAGGATTGAACTTTGATAAAAGATAACACTCTAAATCGGTCTGTCTTGAAGTGTAGTGTGTTTTAGTACAACAAAGGGGGACATTTCACAGTATTTCCCATGCTAAATTTCCTTCACGTTCTGTTTTCCCCTGTCTCTAACCTCACTCAACGTAATGTTAATCTGGTATTCATGGCTGCTTGCACGGAACTTTGGTAATAGATCTGTCTATATATCTGGAAACTGCTTAATATAGTTACTGTGTAACAGTAAACTTTGTCATTTCTGTGGAACAGGGATTTATTCCTCGTTTCACGTGACGTTTTCCCCATGACCGGATGTTGTCATGTCTTTTACCGCGTTCTGCCTCCCCCCCCCCCCCCCCCCCCCCCCCCCCCCCCCATCTGCCTGTTGTAATTATTCCTGGGACAATGGAACACAGCCCTGACGTAATGCATGGAAACAGCCTGAACCTAGCTCGGCCACTTTGTAGAGAATTTCAGAATTGAGCATGAAATGAAATAATCTGAGTAGAATTAGACCACGGAGAAAATAGAAATGTTCTAAAACAACTTCTCGATTTTATTCTTGGTGTTTTGATATCACTTGTTGGAATGGCTTTTTTTGAACGATTTCCAGTGATTCAAAACACTATATTTCTGTTTGGTGCGGAACTGAAGGCTTCAGAGAAAGACTGGATATACAGTAAGCCTAAAGGTGTTCTTTCATGGTCTGAAAACTGCATTATTTTGAACGTAGATGTGGTGCAAATGATTTTGATGGTGGACGACTCGATAGTGCACGAGGGAATATGAGATTTCTTTTTCTTTGTCTTTTGCTTTTTCTGTTTTTTTTTTTCTTCTTTTTTGTGCTCCGTTTATTTCATATGGCGCGCTAGTTCTACAGCATCACTTCTGTTTATCTTTTCATCTGCACTATATTGAAGACCAGACTAACGGCTTATTGTCCACTCTTACCTGTAAATCTAGAATAGGTGATCAGAAGGAAGGTTGATTGAACACATACATCAGTGCTGTTCCGGGGACGGGTTTGTATATTACTTCAGCAGGTGCACATACGGACATGCAATAGTCGGCTATCTGATCCAGTTATTTCTCTGCAAGACAACGGATGAAAGGGAGTAATTAATACTTTTCTTTAAAGCACAAAGCTGATAAAATGTGGCGAATGAAGCAGTCCGGCAAGTTATTGACAATAAAAGGGACAGAGATAAAAACAAACAAAGACACACACACACACACACACACACACATATATATATATATATATATATATATATATCAAATGCTGAACAATTAAGTAGTGGAGGAAAACAAGTGCAGGTTACACAATTCTTCCATCACTATAGTAATGACTTGGCAAAGATCAGAAATTCAGAAAAAAAAAAAAAAATTTAGAAGATAAAGTAAATGGAAAAATGTATATCATAAATATGAAAACCCTTCACTAGCTGCATGAGGAAACTATCGCAGTCCCTCTGAAAGACACATGTATCGCCTGCTCCGAGGCCTTTTCGTCCGCTGGATCGGACTCATCAGGGAGACACGGCTGATTGTGTCTGTGCTCTTGGCGTCAGATAGAGACACACCACAGTCCATAATTCTGTGGTGTACCGACCGCCAAGGGTTCGAAAAAGAATCCAACAGCACCCCCAGAGCAGCCAGCGAAAGGTAGTATATATATATATATAATATTATATATATATATATATATATATATATATACTGACACGCAAGCATGCACGCACGCACGCACACGCATGCACACGCACACACACACACACACACACACACACACACACACACACACACACACACACACACAGAATCAATCTTGGAGAGAGAGAGAGAGAGAGAGAGAGAGAGAGAGAGAGACAGACAGACAACACATCATTTTGGAGAGAGAGAGAAAGAGAGAGAGAGAAAAAAAAAATCATTTAGAGAGAGAAAGAGAAAAACGATCATTTTTGAAGAGAGAGAGAGAGAGAGAGAGAGAGAGAGAGAGAGAGAGAGAGAGAGAGAGAGAGAAGAGGACAGAGAGAGAGAGAAACGGATAATTTTTAGAGGGAGAGAGAGAATGATAGAGAGAGAGAGAGAGAGATAGAGAGAGAGAGTACAGGGGGTAACGGGTATTGTTTTAAAACGTGTAAGGCCCCATAACTAAAACTATGAATAACTTGTATATAAAAAATACTGGCCTACATTCCCTCGAAGACAGACGCGCGAGGAGAAGGTTTTCATCCACAGTGAAAAGTTACTGCGTATGTCTACCCACCCCCCATGCACACCGAGATGCAGAACCCCACCAAAAACAGGCTAAAGAGAACAAGTGTCAACCACCTGTCTAAGAGCCTGCATCGCAGAAATGAAGACCTGCTGCCTGCTTCACCAGCCGAAATAGGTTCATCAGACACACCAATGGAAGATTGACGCACGAGGCCTTCCCTGCTGGAAAGATCTCCTCCAACCACAGAGCGGAGACAATAGCACTGCTCCACGCAGTGAGGATCTTTCTGGGACCGGCCAGCCCATCACAGAAGGTTGTCTTCTTCTCAGACTGCCGATCTCTGCTGCAGGGACTCAGAACACAAGAAGTGAACAACACATATGCAAGACATCAAGGCTGCCCTCCATGAACTCTCAAAACAGTCTGTCATTACGCTTCAGTGGATTCCGTCTCACTGTGGGATCATGGGCAACGAAAAAAGCTGATGCTCTCTCCAAGGCAGGCAGCAAAATGGAGCAGTTCAGCCACCCCGTGACCTACAGGGAGGCCAAGACCATCATCCACAACCAGTTTCAGTCCCAGTGGAAGAGAAGGCTGGGTGCAGAGAGTGGTGCTGACCCCATCCACCAGCTCCAAAGGCACCAGCAGACAGACAATCCTCTTCAGACTGAGGACCGCCACTGCAGACTGCTGAGCCACCTT
>JADBJO010005994.1:74077-79077 GCA_016801955.1 Conus betulinus | reverse complement strand
TCATGTGCCTTTGGGATGGGAGAGACGGCGGACGGATGTTTGGACAGTCTCGTCGTCACTTTCCTTGTGTCTTCGGCTAAAACCAACTCATCTTCACGGAGTCTGGGCACGTGTACATCATTATCATCATCCTCTTCTTCTCATCTTCCTTCTCTACCTCGTCCGTGCTAGTGCTGTTTTCATCATCATCATCATCATCATCATCATCATCATCATCATCATCACCACCACCATTACCACCACCCACCACCACCCACCACCATCATCATCATATCATCATCATCATCACCATCATCACAAACAGCAGCAGCAACAACAACAGCAGCAGCAGAAACAACAGCAGCAGCAGCAGCAACAGCAGCAGTAGTAGTAACAGTAGCACATACGCTTTGCCTACACGCGCTAACCGCGACAGCGTCTGTTTCGTTTTTTTTCTTTTTCCCCTGACGTTCCAGTTTATTTCTTGAAAATGCAAGCTTTTTCTACAGTAACTCCCGTTTTCCTCAAATCAAAGAACATTCCGGATCACGACAAGAATCGGCCGTCCGTATTGGAAATGTGTTTGGCGGCGGAACGAGTCGCTGGCCAGGGCTCCATCATCGGAGCTCAGAACATTGGCAGCTTGTGGCGTATTTACCCCGCCACCAAGGAGGCACGGATGGCAATCCTTGTCCAGGGTTTGCGGATGAGGGACACTACGCTACAGGTATGCAGTACTAACCCCTATGTCCTCACAGTGATACAGGTGAGGAAAAGCCCTCTACAAAACTATGGATTGACAACATCCCAATCTCGGTCGCAGACTCGGAAATCGAGCATTCACTTGTCAAGCTCGGTTGCGAACTGAGATCAGACATTAAGATGGAGAGAGCTCGCGACGCAGACAACAAACTGACTCGATTTGTAACGGTCGCAGGTTTGTTTTTATATAACTGTCCCCTCTACTCCTCTTGATAAATTTGTGAAAGTCAGCATTTTTACAGCTAAATTGTTCCACAGAGAACAAAAACAGCAGAAAAAAGTCATGTGTTCACGCTGTCTGAAGCCAGATCACCATGTCTCACAGTGCTCAGGAGACATTGTATGTAGACAGTGTGGGCAAACGGGACACAAAAAGAGGTGACGTCGAATGTAAACTAACAGACAGACAGACAGCGGACGGACAAATAACGGATGGACGGGACTGGTGAACATACCATGGACAGACAGACAAACGGTAAAAAGAATGGTGTCAAAAAGACTGGTGTAAAAGAAAATCTTAGCACTAGTGAAACAGTGCAGTCCACTGGCAAGTCTGTCGACGGGAATGACCGGGGACGTCCTCTGTCCCGTCAGACCACCCTTCTGTCCTCCCTGGACCGCTCTCCCCGCAACAGTCAGCTACCCCCAGCAAGCGGCGCCTGTCCAGACACCGACACAGCCCGGGAGAGGGAGCAGGAAAGTATCGGCGCTGTGACCGTGGTGGGTCGGATGACTCGATGACAGCAGATTTTGTGGACTCTGAGTCAGAATCCACACCGGTTGATCGGGGGAAATAGATCAGGGTTACTATTCGTGACTACCAACGGACAATGGCCTGGAAATGTATTATGGACTATGAGTTTGAACAGTGTTTATCTGATTGAAATTGCCGATAGATTAATAAAATAAACTGAACTTTTCTATCCATGGATAAAATGAATATTTTTCACTAAACGTTAGGGGTTTAAAAAACAGGTTTAAAAGGAAATCATTGTTTGCATATTTCAAAGAAAAACGTTTTGATGTTATTTGCTTACAAGAATGTCACATAACAGACAGCGATGTAAATGAATGGGAAAAGCAATGGGTGGAACTATTTTTTTTTAATGAGGGAACGAATAAAAGCAGAGGAGAAGTTATTTTGATTTCAAAACACTTTAAGGGAAATGTTAAGTTAGAGCTTGCACAAGACAGAATCTTAGTAATTTCAGTGGTAAATGAATGCTATAATTTAATGGTTGCCAATATTTATGCACCCAACACACAAAGGAAAAAATCATATATTATCGAAAATTGATTGAAGTTTTCAATTCTATGGAGTACGAAGATTAATTATTCTTGGTGATTTTAACTGCACTCTGAACAGTGACCTCGACATAATTGCGGGTCATCCCCACGACAGATCGGAAACTGCCAGTTTTCAGCATTATTAATACATTAGATTTAACAGATGCCTGGAGACTTTATCATCCAAAAGAAAAAGATGCCTCATGGATTCGTCTTAACCCATTTATTGCGCGCAGATTAGATTATTGTTTTGTTTCCAATAACATTTTGCGTTTTTGTACTTTGTGTGAACATTTCTTTGTTCCGAATTCTGACCATAAGGCCGTTGTCCTTGAATTGAATGAGAATGACTTCATCCGGGACCAGGGTATTGGAGATTTAATAATAGTTACCTTAAAAATATTCTGTTTGTACAAAAAATGAATGATATGTTAGATACATTTCTTTTAGACAATGAAGGTCTGAATCATTTAGAAAAATGGGAAATGTGTAAGGTTGAAATAAATAAGAAAATTTTGTATAGATTTCGGGAAAAATCTGGCTTGTGAGAAAAGAAATGAATCTCTGATATTGCAATCAAAGTTACAAAGTCTAGAAAAAGAGCTCGCCAGTGATCCCCAAAATGAAAATATATATAAAAACGCTTTATGACAGTAAAACAGAGCCTAGAGATTTTGCAGGCTTACAAAGCTAGAGGCGCTCAAGTAAGATGCAGACTTAAATGGATAGAAGAAGGAGAAAAGAATACAAAATATTTTGTAGTTTAGAAAAGGCACGAAGCAGAAATAAGATTATTACAAGACTGTGTACAGAGACAGGTAACATTATAACTGACCAAAGGAAATAATGCAAGAACAAATTGCATTTTATAAACAGTTATATGCCCAGAATACTGAAGCGTCGAATGTAGAAGAAGCTACCGACATTTTTATTGAAAATGCAGAAATAAGACAGTTGGAAGAAAATGACGCAGTAACATGTGAAGGCACAGTGACATTAGAAGAGACGACATCTGCTCTCAAGAAGATGAAAAAATGGCTCTGCTCCAGGAAGCGATGGCTTACACAACCGAGTTTTACAAGTTTTTTTTTTGTCAAAATTAGGCAATGTTGTCACTAACTCCTTTATTGAATCCTTTAACAGTGGAAGTCTCTCATTTACACAACGGCAAGGCATTATAACTCTTTTTCACAAAGGTAAAGACTAGTTAGAGATAAACTTAACAACTGGAGACCCATCACTCTTACAAACTCCGATTATAAATTTTGGCAAAAAAAGTACTCTCAGAAAGGCTAGGTAAAGTCATCCATAACTTAGTTAACGAAGATCAAGTTGGATACATAAAGGGAAGAAATATAGCAACAGTGTTAAGAACCATCGATGATGTAATCAACTATTTAAATAAAACCGGAAAGGCGGGGTATTTATTAGCTATAGATTATGAAAAAAAGCTTTTGACTCCATATCAAAAAAATATCTTTTACATGTCTTCAAGGTTTTGGGATTTGGGACCGATTTCCAAAGATGGTACACGTTTTAACAAATGGTAACCAAAGCTGTATCAATCATGGAGGCTGGTTGTCTGAGCCATTTAATGTAACTTGTGGAATAAGGCAAGGCTGTCCTTTTTCTCCTTTAGCGTTTGTGTTTTAGCTGTAGAGCTCTTGGCTGCAAAGATTAGAAAAAGTGAAGTAACGGGTATCCAAGTGCCAACAAAGCACCATGCAAATGAGCAGTATATTAAGATAAAACAACTCGCTGATGATACCACTCTATTCTTAGATAACAAAAATGATATGATTGAATCTTTGAATATTTTGAAAGCATTCGAAAAGTTCTCTGGTCTTAAGTTAAATATGAATAAAACAAAGCTATCAGAATGGGCAGGAGAATAAATGAAAACAATCTGCCTTTCTCTCTATAGTTGAAAGAATAAAGATACTTGGAATTTATTTTGAAAAAGATAAAATGGCCAAAAACATTGAAGAAAACTGGAAAGGCAGAGTTGAAACCATAGAAAAATTATAAAAAGACCTGGAGCAAACGAGACATCAGCATTCATGGCAAAATTACAGTTATTAAATCTTTTTTGGTTAGTCAGCTAGTCTTTGTAATGCAGTCAATTGGTATTCCATATGAAGTCCTGCAGAAGATAAATACGATGTTATATAAATTTGTTTTGGCAAAAGAAACACAGTAATCGGAAAGCATTCGAAAAAGTGAAAAGGAAAGTAATGGAAGCAGACTATAACTCAGAGGGTTTAAAAATGGTTAACGTTATGGAACTGCAAAACTGTATGTACTTGCAATGGGCAGGGAAATTGTTTTCTGCGACAGACGAAAAAAGTGGAGTAAGATTCCGAAGTGGCACTTAAACAAAATAATTAGTAATGATAGCATATTTAAGCTTAACTGTAATGCAACGCAGTTGCAGCAAATTGAACGAATACAATGAATTTTGGAGAAATGTAGTAACCATTTATTTGAATAATAAGAGGAAAACAAGATAGAAGAAATAACACCGAGTAACTTTTTAGATCAAATGTTATTTTATAATGACTTGATAAAATACAAAGGCAATATATATTTTTTCAAGAATGGAAAGAAAAGGGAATACAGTTTGTCAGAGACATTGTGCATGTTACTGAAAATAGACTGCTTAATCTCTCAATGAGTGTGGAGACAGTTTTAGGTGATCGTAATGCAAATACAATTTTTGAATATAACGCACTGCGAAACGCTCTCCCATCAACATGGCTGGAGTGGATTTATGAAAACAATATTACTCTTGACAACGCTTACTCTGCTGACTGCGAAGCCCATCTATTTAACACAAAACCAAAAGAGATAAAAAAAAAGTTGCTGGAGCAAAGGAATTTAAGTAACGTTACTGCAAACAGCAAGGACTTTTGGCGTAGAAAACTCGACTTTGAAGTAGACGAACACATATGGCTAACACCAAGAACATCTAC
>JADBJO010005994.1:64077-66577 GCA_016801955.1 Conus betulinus | reverse complement strand
AGAAGAAAGATGTATTAAACTTTTTGTTTCCTGGCCCCAACTTTGTTTGCTTATAACTTTGAGCAGATTAAGAGATTTCTTGCTTGATTTATTATATGTTCCAGGTGAAAATTCCAAGAAAGATTTGACATAAGATGCACACCAAGGAATTTAATCTCGGAAGTGTAGCTCAATGTAGTATTATGTACTTTGAAGTTAGGAGCATTGTGAGCAGACCCACCTGCATCAAATAACATCATACGGGATTTTTTCAGCCGACAGGCATAAGCCATTATCAGACATGAAGTTCGCAATGTTGTCTAACTCTCTTTGATATATTTTTCTAATGTAATTAACAGATCTTTTTGATGTGTTCTTTTTTTAATGTGGCGTTCAACCATAAGCAGATGTCGTCCGCATATTGAATTAAGCTAAAGTTTTTGAAATGCATTTAGGTAAATCATTAGTTAAAATATTAAAGAGAAGAGGTGCGATCACAGAGCCTGAGGGATACCCATATCTAGTGATCTTTTGGATGAATAAGTATTACCAATTCTTGTCTGAATACTTCTGTTGGTCAGGAATGTTTTAACAAATTTATAAATGTGACCAGAGAGACCTATAGTTTTTAATTTATATAAAAGCCTATCATGCCAAACTTGATCAAATGCCTTGTTGATATCGAAAAATGTGGCGAGAACGTTTTGTCTTCTAGCAAACTGGTGTTTAATTTGCGTAGTTAGCTTTACAAGATGATCAATAGTAGACCTGCCCTTTCTAAAACCTGCCTGGTTTGCGGGGATAATGCCAGTTTTTTCACAATAGTATGTCAATCTGTTTAGAACAATTATCTCCATTAGTTTGCAGGCATGAGATGTCAGAGCTATAGGTCGATAGCTATTTGTGTTTGTCATTGATTTTCCATTCTTTAAAATGGGAACAATAATTGAGTCTCTCCATATGGAAGGTATGTTCCCTTCAATCCAACATTTATTGATAATTTCATGTAGAAATAAAACAAAATTTTGTGGTATATGTTTTAACATTTCATTAGAAATGGCGTCTAAACCAACAGACGTTTTTCTTATTAGACAATGAAGAGAATAGCAGAGTGTAATTCCTGAAAAGTAATTTCAGCATTTAGATAATGATCATTATTTTCGTCAGGATCAGCGTACATTTCTTCGTTAGATTGGTTTCCCTCATAGCTCTGCATTGTCTGATAAACTACAGAAGGAGCTGTTTTTGGAAAACATGTCAGCAAATGATTCTGCTTTTTGATATGCCGAAGGAAATTTTTCAGCTCCTATTATGATTGGATATGCAGGTAAATGGATTCCGTTTTTCATTTCATGGACCTTTTTCCAAATTTTATTGATATCTTTATGTTCACTATTTCATTAAAACAAAATGATGACCAGTACTCGCGTTTAGCATTTTCAATTACCTTATTCCTTTGATTCTTGGCAGTTTTAACTGGTATGCTCCCTTTTACCTTTTTTACTTTGCGTACAGTTTAAACGTGCTTTTATTTTTATCAACAGCGTTTCTGCAAGATTCTGTCCACCACACTTTACCCGTGTGTTTGAGAGATTTTGATTGACTAAGAATCGGTATTGCCTCACCGGGCTGCGTGCAGTAGTGAGCTAGTAAAAATGACTGTACATAGATTCTATGTCAGATTTATCAAAAATTGACGTCATATGAAGATAGCACAGATTGAAATTTGGCCCACAGCTCGCTTGTAATCAAACTTTGGGATTTTATCCTTACTGTTATCTTGGCTCACTACAAATCCTCTCAGAGAAATAACTATGGGAATATGATCACTCCCTAAAGTGTTATCATAAATTTGCCATGTACAGCTCGGGACCATTGACGGGGAGATTAAAGACAAGTCGATTGCAGATGATCTGTGACTAGGGATATCAGACAGTCTCGTGATACTTCCATCATTTAACAGGACGAGTGGAGAGTCTGATATGTTCTCCACTAAACGGTTTGAGCTGACTTTCGTGCAAGTTCTATCCCAGAAAGGAGCATGTTCATTAAAATCCCCTGCAATTAACCATTTGCTACTTTGAAAGTTTATATTATGTAGCCAGTCTGAATTGCTATCAATGACTCCTTTTGGGAAGTACACAGAGACAATGTTTAAGACTAGAGAATTGTCAAAGTGAACAGAAGCTGCACAAGAATACAAGTCTGAGGTGCCAGCAGGTATAGGTGACTGGGATGTAAAATAACTGGTCATTTATATAATGGCTGCAGAGACTTTCATTGTCACCAGTTTCTTGTACCACAGGTGGGTAAAAGAAACGATCCAGCCGTGGCAAGTCGTTTTTAGACACATTTAGTGATTGAAGAATAAGGACCATGTAGGAGCTGGCTTCAAGATGTTGTTGAAGATTTACCAAATTCTTGTTAATCGACCGGCAGTTCCATTGTAGTATATTAATGTCAGTCTTCTTTGCCATCAGAATTTTACAATGGGCATTCAAAGGAGGCACAATTGCAAAAT